>CM021108.1:383357883-383415482 GCA_007115665.2 Sequoiadendron giganteum
CCATATCTTCTGCATCCAGACACATTTTTGGGTGCTGTATTTTTGAAAGTGCATGTTTTTTTGTGTACTACATCATGATGCTACCAATTTCCTCTTTTTCTATCAGAGAATTGTTTTTTTAGCATGTAGTCCTTTTTTGGACATTATGGGCTCCCATTGTATGAATTTTTTATTTTGTAAATACACTAAAATAAAGTGCCACAATAGGTGTATCTTTTATGGGATCTTGCACATCACTTTGTTCCTTATTGGACTCACACTATGATATAAAGTGTCATGGGGGTTGATGTTTTCCTTTTTCTTTTTTTCCTTCGGACCTTTCTCATGTGTGTGTGCCTTGGTTTGTGCACCCTTTATATCTACTTGTACTTTCATGTCTACGCATTCAGATGTTCTTGGTTCTCTATCATGCACTACATTTAGGCATTCAATTTTAGTGTACCTATCATACCTTTCCCTTGTCAGCATTATGGGGGGGTTTCTACTGTTGGTGCTAATGCTTCCTTGGTTTCACGTTGGAGTGAGCTATGTATACAGTATTTTTTCCTATGTACTAAGGTGGATGCAACATTTGGTTACCCATGCATTTTGGTGAGATGGATCACTTTCTATATACACACTCTTGCATTCCTATTTTTTGAGGAGACCTTCCATTTTTCACTTGATCATTTCTTCAGACTATTGGTACTTGTGCCATCTGTATCTTTGAGTTCTTGATGTAGGCCTTGGTTTTCCATCAGATTTGAGTTGTGTCATTGGGGCACTCATATAGATTCTTGTCTTCTTGATCTTGATCATCATATGTTTCAGTGAAGGTTCTTCTTTAACATTACAACAATCATTATTCGATAGTGTTTGCAACTTCTTCATGCTTCAGTGGTGTTCTTTTTGTTCATCCTTTGTTCCTATCTTTTGGGACAACATTGTCTTGTTTGGAGGCTTCTTCAGTCCTTCACTTGGATTTCATCTCTTTTTGGAGTAGAGTTTTCCCCATGAGGTTTTCTCTATTTCTCTGCATTATAGAGATCTTTTGTTTGTGCATGGGTACCTTACATAGCCTTGTTTGTTGGGAGCCATCATGCATTATTTTTAGGGTTTTTAGCTACTCCCTAAGTTCATTTTAAGGGGGGTGTTAGATTTATCATGCATTAGCTAATAATTAATTAATCTTTACTTGATTATTAGTCTAATTTATTCTCATGAACTTAAGCTAAACTTAGGAGTGTTTTTATGCTTTATTAGTTGAGCTAATATTAGATCATTATGTCTCATCTCATGTGATGTTGACACTTTTCATGATCTGATCCCTTTCTCATTTAGGCCTTTTCTCTTATAAGCACTCAACCCTCATTATAAATATCTCTTGGATATTATCTGGAGCTTTCATATCTTCTTGAAAGTCTCTTGCTATAGCTTTTTCTTGTTGATGAATATTGCACATATTTTTTGCAGATCTCTTGCGTGAAAGGTGTATTTGTTTGTTGTTTGATCTTGTGGCTCATGGTTTTTTGCTTGTTTCACAATTCTAACATAAGCTAGCTCATTTCTAACTACTATTGTTGTATTATTAGGTGTTTTAAGTGTCTAAGCATGTGTAAAAAATTTCTCTTTTGAAAACCATAGGTTAATCTAGAGATAAGATTTCCCTAGTTGTACAATGTAAAGTGAGTTATAATCATACAAAAAAAATCAAATTAAAATAAGACTTGAACCTCAATAATATTCACATTTTTCAATAATTTTAATACTTGTTTCGTCTGTCTGTCTTTTTTTTTCTTTTCAAAAAGTGTAATTATTTGTTTATTTAAACGAGTTCTTTGATCCTAGTGAAAGTTGAAGGCATCGAATCATTTAAAGATGTATTTTTTTGGGGTTTAAGGGTGCCCACATTATCTTCTACTCAAAGAGAGACTGTATGTATGTTTATTCTATTTCAACAATGTGTATAATATTTTATATATCTATTTTTGTATCTTTGTGTTTATAGAGTTTATGGTTTTAACTTAATATCTATTCAAGTGATGTTGACAAAAAATTGATATCCTTGGAGTTCTTCAATATTTAAATGACAAATATCTTCAAGTTCTTTAATCTTCTATACATTTTAATGTGAAGTAGTTTGGATATTTTCACTTATATTTTTATTGTAAATCTAAAAACATTTTGGATTTTAATCTTAATATTCTCTAATACATATATAATCATGGTGCCCTAAAATATGTATAATATATGTGTCCTTATTGGTAGTTGGAATGATCTTTTGTTAAATATGAAAACTTGTAAAGAAAATTATATGATTAAATATCAACTTCAACAAAATTCAGTCCCCTCATAATATTCAAGAAATTCACATTGTTCTTTTGCTTCAATAATATACATTTGGATGTGCCTTAATGTTCACGGACAGTAGTTTGGTATGAATTTATTTTTGTAAATCTATGATAATCAACACAAATAATTCAAAAAAATTTATTAACAAATGTTAATAGAATAACACAATAGCACACAATCCCTTTATGAGGCATAATTAACATCATTGCATCAACAATGCATAACATCTTAAAATCATAAATTTCATACACTTTTATTACTATAAATTAAAGTAGTGAATGAAGTTAATTTTGATTAGTTTTTATTTTTTGTACATTCTATTTAAACACTACACTCTTAAGAATAGCTCTGTTTGTCAATAACTATTCTCAACATTCACCAAAAGTATATCTTATATGAAATTATTTGAATACTAATTATATTACAAAATATTAAAATATTTTTATAGAAAGAGTGTTCACTTTATTATAGTTTCAAACTAAAAATAGTAAAATGAAGTACCAAATCATATTCATTGATAGAAGATAACAAAAATTAATTAAATATATTGTTCTCCTTGAAGGTCATCATAAGTTTGTAGGATATGATGAGCTAAATATTTGAAATAGTGAAAAAGCAATGTAATATCTTAAGATAATTAACAATATATATTTTCTCTTTTGAAAGCCAGATGTAATATATAATGACTTGGTGGGTTAGTCAATGTGCAAGATATTATTATTTCCATCTAAAGTAAAGTCATACTTTACTTGAAAGTCATGTAACATATCAACAAATACATATTTGTTTTTCAAATATTTTTCATATTGATTTTTTGTAAGGGATGGAAACAATTGATTCAACGATTCATCTTGTAGAATTTAATTGAAGATTTTCTTATTATTTTTTTCCAAAATTCATGTTAATAGTTGATTGATAGCAATTGACATATTGTATAGTTTTATCCTCTAATTTTACTCGAAGCTTCAATTATGAAACCATAATTTTTACAAATAAGTGAAAATAAATTTGTATATGTACTTCAAATTGTGATTTTTTTTTGTACATATACACATGTGAGACATATATATGTTAGATTGAGAATGAGTGAAATAAATGCATTTAAATAAATTTCAAAATTAATATTTTCATTTTATGTAGTAAGATGATAAAAAAAATGTATTTGTGTCTTAGATGTTGAGAGGAGAAATGGTTGTAAGTTTTCCATTGCCATTTTTTAATTCAACACTCCGATAAATGTTGATATGATTGTATGAAGTGTTTTAAATTGTGTTAGTTATTTCTTTACTATAATGTTAAATACCATGAGTGGATTTATTTTAGTGTGGAATTTTTATTGAATTAATGAGAAAATAGAAATTAATGTAGGAAAAAAATACAATTGTAATCAATAATATAATGTTACATTTATTACAATTCCAAGTATTGTCCTAGTTGTTATGGATATGCTTTTACATTTGATAATAACTATTTGATTATTGTGTTATATATAAAGCTATACATGAACATATTTTTGGTACTTTTTTTTAGTGTTTAACTATTTTACTAGAATAATGCAATTGCAATCTCCTTATTCATATCTAATTTTTTGATTAATCTCAAAGTTTTCAATGTATATTGCATTCATAGGTTGTACCTTTTGCCTATGCATTTAAAGAAGTTCAAGTGGTATTATAAGTGCGACTATCAGTTCTCCTTTTTCATTAGTGGAATTTGCATGTAGAATCTATTTGTTATTTTTATGTCTTCAAGTGCACTATTTCATAAGTAACGTCTCCACAATTTTTTTTCCTTCTACTAAGATCTTTAATTAACAAGTATCTATTTATTGAATCATTTTATTTTGTAAATAAATTCTAAGTAGTTATTAGTGACTTGTAATTGTTTGAAGATACTGCATATAAAATAATTATTCAATACTTTACTTTTGATACTATGTTCTAATTTTGTAATTAGACACTTCATTATTGTTGAAAGAACCAAAAGTCAACTTATTATCAAAGAATTTTTTAATGAAATAATCTAAGATTAATTGGATGTTAGAATAAAATATTATTTGATTATGTTGCCTAAACTTATCACTACATAATTTTTTTATATTCAATATAAGATAACGCATTGTAGCAATCACATTGTCACTTGTTGTTGGTGGTGCAATGTATATACTTTGAATTTTAATTTACAAATTTTTTCACACATTTTTTGACGATTGTTTTTGCACTCATTCTTTGAAATTAGTTTAGTTTTATAATTGGTACTGAATGTAATAATTCAAATTACACTTAAGTTATGTCTATTCTGACTAACTATGTATTAATATTGACAATACTAAATATAAAAACAATTATACCATGATCACTCCAATATATATAAATATAAAATATTTAATAGTGAAGGTTCTTAATGTTTGATCATGTGTGGTCAATAAGTTTTTTTGTAGTTCTATTTGTATTGTGTAGTAAGAAGAATATGTTGTGGATATTCATATTTTTCAACTTGATTCTAGCTTTTGGTTGTTGCATGTTTATGTTAAAATACTCTATGAAAATTATTAGTTGTTCAGATTTATATTAAATATAACAACTAGGTATAGTAGCAATTATGCTATCAACTGATGCTAGTGATGCAAAATATACATTTATAATTGTCCATATTTTTTATGCATGATAAGGCTATACAAACCAAATCATGTAAATGCATATATATTGTGTGGATTAAATGTAATTTCATCGAAAGTTAATCCTTGTGATCTATGAATTATTCTCACACATTATAATTGAATCATAAATTGTTTATGCATTTTTTATGTCCCATTTTTCTATATATTACAAACGATTTAGCTATTTATAATATCATAGTCCAATTTGGTGATATGCCCTTAATGTGTAATAGTGAAATTTTTTTGTTTGATGTCTTCCAAAATTTGTATCATAGAATTTTATCCATATTGTATCAATTTCAATAGTTTGAATGCTTTATTTAAATATTCTGTCTACACCATTCACTAATCCATTTTGCATGTCATGGTTTCTAGAGAATAATTTAACTACAATTTCTAGTTTTAAAACTTTTTTTTCTTAGAATTGTGAATAAGCACTAGACACAAGATCAAGCAATAAAAAAAATACCTTCCACACAAACAGAGTTGCAAATAATTATTTTTTATATCCTCAATATGAAAAACTTACATAGTGAACCTCAAGAGTCTTCATGGAGATTATTGAGATAATTCAATAAGGAAAAGTACTTTATAAGAGAAAACCTAAATGATAAAGGGATTAGATCATGAAATGTGTCAAAATCCTATTTGATGAGACATAATGACCTAATAAAAGCTCACTCTAGTTAACAAAAATCAGTCCTAATTTTAACTTAAGTGCATGAAATGAATTAAAGATTAATTAATTATTAGCTAATGCACGATTAATATAACACCCCCCTTAATATGAACTTAGGGAGTAGCTAAAAACCTTAAAAAGAGAATACATGATGAGTCTTGACAAACAAGGCATGCTGAGGTACCCATGTACAAACAATATAATCTCTCACAACTAGAGAAAAAAGGAGAAAACCTCATGGGAAAAAATCTTCTCCAAAAGAGAGAAAGGTGAATGAAGGATTGAAAAGCCTCCAAAAAATTTCCCAAAAAGAATATGTACACGAAGAACAAATTGCACAAGCACGAAGAAGTTGTCGATAGCTATCCAATGACACTACTCGAGTCAAATGAAAAACAAAGGAAAACACCTAGAGGTCAAAGATATAAATAACAGATGTATAAATAGTTTGAAGAACACCGATCAAGTAAAAATAAAAGGTTGCCTCCAAAAATAGGAATCCAAGAATGTCCATATTGGTAAATGCTCCATCTCACCAAAATGTATGGGTAACCAGCCATTGCATCCACCTAGTATATATGATCAAGAAATAGATACATAGATAAATTAAAAAAACAAAACCAAGGAAGCATTAGCACCAACAGTAGAAGCCCCCCCATAATGTAGAAAGGGAGAGCTAAAACAAACCCACTAAAACTATGTGTTGAACCAAGAAGTGTATATACCTGTTGACTTATATAAGAGATTGATGAAGCATACAATTCACAAAATAAATGAACATTGCAAAGCTAGCTTTAGAAAGTGGGAAAAAAATTATTTTCACCATGGTTTTTTCACCATTATTTAAATCTTTGTTACACTTTACTTTCACCTTCAAGACTAACCACATGGCTTGAATACAAAATAATTTTTTGGGTTAAGGTTTAAGTTTTGTGTTTAATCAAGCATAATGATCAATGCAACAATGAACTATAAAAGAGGGGCATACAACATTCAACCTTAAAATATACTACAAACTCATAAATTATACATAAATATTCCAAACATAACATCAAAATCATTATATATGGTTCACCCCATGCCCCAATAGAGTTATGAAATCCCTATTGTTGATAACATTTGTTTGGGAAGGTACAAATGATTTTTTTTTATAGAGGGTCCCTCTTCTAGCTATCATTTTGATCTAGGTTGGATGACCAAATAGACCCCTTTAATTTCACAAAGGAAAATAATTCTATTTTGAAGACACAACTAGAGAATAATGTTCAAAATCTTAGTGATAATCCCAATAATTATGTTGATCTAAAAGTTAAGATGTTATCCATTGAGGAAAGGTTCGACCTACAAAATAACATCCACAAGTGGCTCCTTTGGTAACTTGAAAACCTAAAATTTAAGATGCAAGAAATTCTAATTGCTCAAAATAAAGAGATTGATGAAGGTGATATCAATGTGTCCTTTGACTAGGACTTATGGGCTAAGATTAAAAGTTCTACATGTTCAATAAATAGGAAAACTTAGACCAAATTATTTCTATACTGTAGATAAACCAAGAGGATTTGAAGAATAACCTTACCAAAATTATGGAGTTTAGTAAAATTGCAATTAAGCCTCTACTACTAGTTTATTTGTACTATAGAATGAACTTTAGAAAAGGAAACATAAGGAAATTAGTGATGAATTAACTAATACAATTAGGGCCAAAGTATTTGACGCATGACCTAGTATCATGGATGTGTAGATGATATTTTGGAGAGTTCATTGAAGACTAGGTTAAATTCTTAACCAAAAAATGACATGCAAATTCTAGGCTTTAGAGCCTTTATAGACCTTATATACCTTAGTTTTTCTCTAGGTCCCCTCTCATTTTGTGTGCTTTTGTTGAATTTTTGCTATTTGTTTGGTTGTTTGCTAGTTTTTGCTTGCCTATAGGATCTTTTGTAAGTCCCACATCTCATGGGTCCAATTTATTAGGATTTAGGCAGATTGGAACAATAAACATTAATTATATGTAGATTAAATAACCCAAAAATAACAATGAAGAATAAAAAAAAAGAGATCAACAATTTTTTTTAACGTGGTTCACTTAATATGGGCTACATGCATAGAAACTCAACCACCCTTAACAGGAAAACCTTGACGCGTTAACGAGAAAACCTTGATGTGTTAATAGGAAAAATGGCGAGGATATGTTACGAGTGTAACATATTTGCATGATCAGTTGACACAAAGCAACAATCTCTCATTTGGAGATTGATCAAGCTCCACATCAAACAATCTCCCACTTGGAGACTAATCCTGGACGACACCGCTACACTTGCAGCTCCCACTAGATTAAAGGTTTGGGTGTGGTTTCTTAGATCCACCATTATCAATAGTGAAGGCCAAAAAAAATTGATGAGGAAATTAGTTTCTCCCATGTAATTGCCTTTGTGAACATATCTACAGGATTCTCACTTGTGTGAATTTTCTCCAGCTTTAATTATCCATCCTCCAAAATTGACCAAATGAAGTGGCATATAAGCTATATGTGATTAGTTTTTGAATGTAGAGCTAAATTATTAGCAAGATGAATGGAACTCTAGCTATCAATTTACAAAGGGCTATCTTCTTGTCGCTGTCCCAATTCCTCCAGAAAATGTTATAACCAAATAATATCCTTGCTAGTATAAGAGAGGGGGACCAACCACATCAAGGCCCTAGGTCACAGAGGGATGAGAGCAGAAGGCTGCCCTAACTTACCTCAACTTAGGGGAGTGTTAAGAAATGCAAGATAAAAATGACGAGGACTATAAGGTCCTTCGATCACTCTGCAGACCTGAGACTTGAAAGGGGACTAGGTGAGTCAATTTTTGGATTCAAAACTGCTTCTTAGATAGCTCTTTGTCTGAGGACAAAAGTGTGGTTTTGGGATGACAATGTGACACAATGGCATCTCTTAGGTGCACTGGCATCCATACGACTAGAAAACCATAAAGACAAGGTTGAATGTAGGAAGACGGACTAACAACCTAGTTAATGGTTTCTATGGGAACAAAATAACACTATGAAATAGAAAATGTATAAATGAACATGATAAAACAAGTAGATTAACGCTAGGGTGACAAGAATGATCTCACATAAAAGCTTGTTCGCTAGCTAGCTCGAAGAAGCACTTCCACCTACACATAATAAAGTGGAAATTTTTTGAGGGTTTGTATAGGGGTTTGCCTTAGTAAGAACCCCGTTTTGGTGTTTCCACCTCCATAGACAACCAAGTTTGCAATGATAGACAAATAGTATGATAAAGGAAGGAATGAAGCAAAGAACAGTAAAACACTACAAAATAGTAATGTGCTTACTCAACCAAATAATATAGGAGAGGCATAGAAAGCTTAACACCTCCACCAAGAGCACTCAAGGCTAATGGGGGAGAAAATGAGAGGACTCAAGCCTATGCTGCAATGGTGTTGTTCCACACTTGTTCTACTGAGTTGATGGAGTGACATAGTTGCTGCTATGGAGTGCAAAGTGTTGCTTGAATGCTTGAAGTTGTTGGAAAAAGTGCCTGAATCCTTACTGATAGGGAACTCTTGAAAGAGCAGTATCGGTGAGACCCTTGGAATGTCTTTTCGACAAGCAATTGTCTTGGAGGGATCAAATCACTGTGACCTTGGACCTGTCTTGCCGATGAAAGTCATTGGGGTGACATGAACTATCGGAATGAGTTTCCAAACTCATTCTAATAGCATAATTCTGGGTAATATCAACATGACCTTGTGGTTGTCTTGTCGATGAGAACCATTGACGTGACCAGAGCAGTTAGAGTGATATCTCTAAGTCATTCTGATGGAAGATGTTTGGGCAATAAAGATCACCAGGGAGACTCTTGGTGATGGATGCGTCAGGGAGACTTGAGCTATTGACATGACCTCCTGATCTCTTGCCGATATTATTACTTTTGCTGATGGATCTGCTCTTGTTGAACGATTAGTGTGACTCTTGCTGATATGCATGTTCTTGGTGTTCTTTGGGACATCGGGGAGACTTGAACCATCGGTATGACTTTCCAGTCTATTGTTGATAGCGTTGGTCTTGTCGATGGTCCTAAGATTAGGGAGACCTCACCAAATCTAAGCAATAGACTAGTAGAAGCCGGTGCAGTGTGTGATGGTTTGTGGGTAGTTTGGCATCAGTGAGACATGGTTTGTTGTCTCGTCGATGAGAGATATAGTTGAAGTCTATTGACCAAATGTCTATCCTACGTGGTTTGTATTGAACCAATGAGATAAGCATAATGCAGACCGATTGGCAGTTGAATTGTTGTGACTATTCTCTTGTGGGAAATGAACAAAACAATTGAAAATGAATGAACAGTTCGGTCGAGGGTCTGGTTGGATTGTTCAAAAAATGAGTGATTAGAATTTTGTGAACTTCATTGTATGCTGAATGAAAGCATTGTAATAGTGTAATTCAATACAAGGTTGATCAGGGAAATGTTGTTGATATAGAATTGTCATCTAAAAAGAAGAGTCTTTAACTTGTATGTAATTTCTTTATTGTAATACAAGTGATCTTTCTTTAGTGTTTTGGGTTTTTCTCCCGTAAGGGTTTTCCCATGTAAATATGGTATCAATTGTGTTATGTGTTTAATTCTCAATTATGTTATTTCTTTCATATGCATCTTAGTGAATTGTAATTGCAAATTTTAAAAGGCATATCTCATTCTCCTCTTAGTTTTGACATTAGGAAAATTTTGTTCCGTAATCGAATTTTTCCTAACAAGTGGTATCATAGCCTAGCCAGTTGTGTTATCGTTGTGGGTAGGTTGGATTTTTTGTGTCAATTTTTGTTAAGTGGGATTTTTGTAGAAGTCTTGAATTTTTCGAATTATAGATTGAGATGGTATTGATAAATTCAATGGCATGAATTTTGAGTTGTGGAAACTCAAAATGGAAGATCTATTGGTTGACCATGATATTTGGGTTACCGTGTCTGGAGTGAAACGTACAAGCATGAAGCAACAAGATTGGGACCTCACAGATCGAAAAGCAAAGAGGATGATAAGGCTTTGTTTGGAAGATTCAGTTCTTCTAAATGTTCATGAAGAGAAGACTGCATCTTCTTTATGGAAAAGATTGGGAGATATTTATCAAGGCAAGTCCATGGTGAATAAGTTGTTCTTAAGGAATAATTTTTACTCTTTGAAAATGGAAGGAGGAACATCTGTTGCTGACCATTAGAATACCTTTAACATGTTGATTGCTTAGTTAACATCTGTAGGTGTGAAGATTGATGAAGAAGATTGATGTATGCTCTTGTTGTGTTCTTTGTCAGATTCGTGGGATCACTTGGTGATGGTGATTGGGAGCATGACAAACACTTTGAAGATGGAAGATGTGGTTGCTTCTTTGTTATCAGAAGAAATGAGAAGGAATTCTTTTGAGATGGTGAAGGAGGCTCTGGCTATTCGAGGTAGGTCGAAAGAAAAAGGAAAGAATAAGGACAAGAAGTCCAAATTGAAATCAGAAGGGAGATCAAAGTCTCCTGGCAGGAAGTCCAAGGTGAAGTGTTGGAATTATGGGAAGCCTGGTCATGTTCGAAGGGATTCCAAAGAGGATAAAAAGAAGAAGAATTATTCTGACAATGATTCTTCTCAGAGTGAAGCAGATGCCTTCATTGTAGCCTTGGCAAATCAGGCAATAGATGATGTCTAGCTGATTGATTCTAGAGCATATTTCCACATGACATCTCACAGAGATTGGTTTACAAATTATGAAGAATATGATAGTGGAAAGGTGTATTTGGCAGGTGATTCATCTCTCAAGATAATTGGTCTTGGAAGAGTCATAATTTAGTTTCCTGATGGTAGAATTAAGGGAATTGACGACGTAATGCATATACCAGATCTGGCTCAAAATTTACTTTTTGTAAGAAAGTTGAATGATGTTGGAGTGCAAGTATCGTTCTCTGGAAATGACTGTAAAATGATTAGAGGCTTGATGGTGCTGGCTAGGGGTGCCTGAGTTGGTACTTTGTACAAGCTTGACACATTGGTTGTTCAATGCAATAGTGTCTCTACAAATCCACATAAGGTTGTTCGTAAAGAGAAGAATGAAAATGTTCCTATTGGGTAGAATTCCTTGGAAGTTAAACTTCTAGCAGAAAAGACTATGCTCTGGCATCAAAGGCTCGGTCACATTAGTGAAAAAGGTTTGGAAGCCTTGAAAAATAAAAACTTGGTTGAGGGGCTTGATGATTGCAACCTGGAATTTGAATTTTGTGAACACTGCATATATGGAAAACATCATTGTGTTTCATTTTATTCTAGTCCTCACAAATATTTTGGTGTTCTGGATTATATTCATTCTGATGTGTGTGGTCTAGTGGATGTTCCTTCATTATCGAAGTCTAAGTATTATGTTTCTTCCATTGATGATTATTCGAGAAGGGCATTTGTGTATTTAAAAAAAATTAAATCAGAAGTGTTCAATCATTTTAAGGAATTTAAAAACCTTGTGGAAAATCATACCAGAAGAAAAATAAAATGTTTAAGGATTGACAATGGCAGTGAGTTTTGTTCTGATGAGTTTGAAAGGTATTGCAAAGACCATGGGATTAAAAGGCATAAAACAACACCTTACACTTTGCAAAAAAATGGAGTTACTAAAAGGTTGAATAGGACATTGATGGAGAATGCAAGAATTATGTTGAGAAATGCTGGTCTAGAGCAGAAGTTTTGGGCTAAGGCTATGGCTACAACATGCTACTTGTTAAATTAGTCTCCTTCATTAACACTTGTTGATAAAATGCCTATGGAAGTTTGGTCTAGTAAGAATCCCTCTCTGAGATATATTCGTGTCTTTGGTTGTGAAGCATATGTTTATATGCCAGATGTAAAGAGATCTAAATTGGATAACAAAGCTGAAAAATGTATCTTTGTTGGGTATGGCCTTGGTGTGAAAGGATACAAGCTTTGGAACCTTGTGACTAAGAAGGTATTGTACAACATAAGTGTAATCTTTTGAGAACTGGAACCTTGTTCAGTGGATCCCCAGTTAGGGATGAAAGAAGATAAAAAGGAGAATGATGTTGTTGAGATACCTCTAACTCCAGAAAAAAAGGAACAACACATTGAAAGTGTACTTGAAACTGAGGAGAGTTCGAGCAGCTCTGAGAGTTCTAAATAAGAAGAAGAACCACAACCTCAGCCTCAGCCTATGAGGAGTTCTACACATGAAAAGAAACAATCAGATAAGTATGGATTATCTATGATAGATTCTAGTTGTGCCTACGATTTGATTACTAATAATGATGAGCCTAGGACTATAACAGAGGCAATTGAAATGTCCGATTCAGATTCTTGGTTGGAAGCCATGAATGAAGAAATGACATCATTAAAGAAAAATGATACTTGGGATCTGGTCCCATTGCCTGAAGGTAGAAAGCCTATGGGTTGGAAATAGGTGTTTAAAAATAAAATTGGTCTAGATGGAAGTGTTGAGAAGTATAAAGCAAGATTGGTTGCGAAGGGTTATTCCCAGGTAGAGGGAATTGATTATGGAGAATTTTTTTCTCCTATAGCTAAGATAACGTCTATCGGAATTATTTTGTCACTTGCAACAACGTATGACTTAGATATTGAACAGATGGATGTGAAGACAAAATTTCTTCATGGTGATCTTGAAGAAGAAATCTATATGTCCCAGCTTGAACACTTTGTGAGAAAAGGTAAAGAAAATATGGTTTGCAAGTTGAAAAAATCTCTGTATGGATTAAAACAATCTCCTAGAATGTGGTACCAGAAATTTGACACCTTTTTTTTTAATTGGGATTTGTAAGATCAAAATCAAATCATTGTGTGTACTACAAGACTAAAATGATCGTGTTCTTATTATTGTCCTTTATGTTGATGATATGCTATTCATAGGAAATATTAAGTTAATGATTTTTGATCTAAAATCTCAGTTGTCTGCAAAGTTCAAAATGAAAGATCTTGGTGCAGCCAGGTATATGTTAGGGATGGAAATAACCAAGGATAGAAAGGGAAGAAAGATTTGGCTTAGCTAGAGTAAGTATATTAATACTATTTTGGAGAGATTTGGTATGAATGATTGCAAGCAACTAGTTGTTCCAGTTTTGCAGGGGACGAAGCTATCTGTTGAAGATTGTCCAAAATCTCCTACTGAGATGGAGGACATGACCAGAGTGCCTTATGCTAGTGTAGTTGGAATTTTAATGTATGTAATGGTCTGTACAAGGCCATACATTGCCCAAGCAATGGGAGTTCTTAGTCAATTTATGGAAAATCCAAGAAGGACACATTAGGATGTTGTGAAAAGAGTGTTTAGATATTTGAGGGGCACTTTGGAATATGCTCTATGTTACCATGGCAATTTGGTTGGATCACAGAGGACTCTCATCATTCATGGATATGTGGATTTTGATTGGGCAGGGGACATTGACAGTAGAAGGTCCACCAGTGGATATACTTTCATGTTGAATGGTGGTGCAATTAGTTGGATGAGCAAGTGACAAGTTGTAGTCACTTTGTCCACTATGGAGGCTGAGTACATGGTAGAAAATCACACCTGTAAATAAGCAATTTGGTTAAAACATTTATGTTCTAACATTGGGTTTGATGCAAGGCAGATTACAATTTACTATGACAGTCAGAGTGCTATTTGTCTAGCAAAAAATCCAACTTTCCATGCCATAACAAAACATATTGATGTGCAGTATCACTTTGTACGAGATATGGTGGAGGATGGAAAGGTCTCTTTAGAAAAGGTGGATACTCTGGAAAATGTTGCAGATGCATTGAAAAAACCAGTGAGCACAACCAAGTACAGGTGGTGTACCAGTTCGATGGGCCTTGGTGCCCATGAATTTCAGCACTTTTGTTGTGCTCTGGAGGTGTCAGTAAGATCTTCATCAAGTGGGAGATTGTTGGAAAAAGTGCCTCAATCCTTACTGACATGGAACTTCTAAAAGAGTAGTATCGGTGAGACCCTTGGAATGTCTTGCTGACAAGAAGCTATCTTGGAAAGATCAGATCGTTGTGACCTTGGACCTATCTTGCCGACATAAGTCATCGAGGTGACATGAACTTTCAGAGTGAGTTTCCAAACTCATTCTGATAGCAAAAGTCTGGGCGATATCGACATGACCCTATGGTTTTCTTGTTGATGAGAACCATTGGTGTGACCAGAGCAGTTAGAGTGAGATCTCTAAATCGTTTCGATGGTAGATGTATGGGAAATAAAGATCATAGGGTAGACTCTTGGTGATGGACACGCCAGGGAGACTTGAGTTGTCGATGTAACCTCCTAATCTCTTGTCGATAGTATTACTCTTGCCGATGGATCTGTGCCTATTGAATGACCAGTGTGACTCTTGGCGATATGCATGTTCTTGTTGTTCTTTGGGACATTGGGGAGACTTGAACCATCGGTATAAATTTCTAGTCTATTTCTGATAGCATTGGTCTTGTTGATGGTCCTGAGATTGGGGAGACCTCACCAAGTCTGAGCGATAGACCAGTAGAAGTCGGTGCAATGTGCGATGATCTGTGGGAAATCTAGCATTGGTGAGACATGGTCTGTTGTCTGGCCGATGAGCAATACAGTTGAAGTCTATTGACCAAATGTTTGTCCTATGTGGTTTGTATTGAACCAATAAGATAAGAAGAATGCAAACCAATTGGCAGTTGAACTGTTGTGACCGTTCTCTTGTGGGAAACAAACAAATGGCTTGAAAATAAATGAACAGTTCGGTCGAGGGTCTGGTTGGATAGTTCGACAGATGAGTGATCAATTTTTTTTGAACTTCATTGTATGTTGAATGACAACATTGTAACTTGGTGTAATTCGATACAAGGTTGATCAGGGAAATGTTGCTGATATAGAATTGTCCTCTAAAAAGAAGATTTTGTAACTTGTATGTAATTTGTTTACTGTAATACAAGTGATCTTTCTTTGGTGTGGTGGGTTTTTCTCCCATAAGGGTTTTCCCACGTAAATCTAGTGTCAATTGTGTTATGTGTTTATTTCTCAATTCTGTTATTTATTTCATATGCATCTTAGTGAACTATAATTGCAAAGTTTAAAAGGCATATCTCATTCTCCTCTTAGTTTTGACATAAGGAAAAGTTTGTTCCACAATCGAATTTTTCCTAACATAAGTGAATTCTTAGAGCTTGTGAGTTGCAAAGAGAGATCATCTAGAGGTGAAATGAATGAAGGAATAGTGGATTTGAAGGAGAGAGTAAATAAAACGGCTATATTTGGGTCGACCAGCCGAAGGGGGTGTTACAAATCGACCTCCAATGAGAAGTGTAATGCCTCTGTAGGTTCCAACCATGAGAATCTACTAGGGACGTCTAAGTGCCATGTGAGCATCCCCAACAGTTATTCAGGGATGCCAAGTGGAATGAAGGCAATGGTCTTATGTGGAATTTCGTCTTCAGATTTGGTTTTCTAAGGCGAGGGTATGTAAAAGGGGAATTTATGTAAGGGGTGCAAATTCACTCATATACAACTAGCTTCCATAGTAGCAACATACTTAGCTTCAATGGTTGAAAGTGCAACAAAATTTCATAGCCTTGAAATCCAGTTGATTGTAGTACCTCCTATCATAAAAATATACCCTATAGTACTTCTCCTACTATCAATATCACTTGCTAGATTAGAGTCAACATATCCTTTTAGAGCAAAATTTGTTCCTCCAAAACATAGATTCTTTGAAGTAATACCTCTTAAATATCAGAGAATCCATTTTACCGCATTCCAATGTTCCATTGTCGGATTGCTCATATAGCTACTCACGACTCCCATTGCATGTGCAATATCTAGCCTTGTGCATACCATTGCATACATCAAGCTACCAACTGTTGATGCATATGGTATCTTAGACATTTTTCCTTCCTCCTCTTGTGTCTTTGGACACATCCTTAGTCAACTTAAAATGAATAGGAAAAGGTGTGCTAACTAATTTTGCATTCTATATGTTAAACCTTTTCAAAACCTTCTCTACATGCTCACTTTGAGACAAAAATAATTTTTTGTTTGTCTTGTCCTGAATGATCCTCATACCAAGGATTTGTTTTGCTACACCCAAATCCTTCATAGCAAATGAATTTTCTAATTTTTGGTTAAGTTCATTAATATGCTGCATGTTAGACCCGACAACAAGCATGCCATCAACATAAAGCAACATGATAATATAGTTGTCATTACCCAATTTGTTAAAATAAACACAATAATTAGAATGACATCTTTTGTAACCTTGTTCAACCATAAAACTATCAAATTTTAAATACCATTACCGAGTTGCTTGCTTCAGGCCATACAAACTCTTTAACCTGCACACAAATTCCTCGTTACCCTTGAACTCATATCCCTATGGTTGTTGCATGTATATTTCCTCTTCCAAATCCCCATGGAGAAATGGTGTTTTCACATCTAACTATTCAAGATGCAAGTCTTCCGCAGCCACAAGACTTAGAATAGTTCTAATAGAAGTCATCTTTACAACTGGAGAAAATATTTCATCAAAATCTATACCTTTTTTTTGTTAAAAACTTTTTACCATGAGTCTGGCCTTATATATTTTCTTGCCTCCATCTTCTTCCTTCAACCTATAAACCCATTTATTTGGCATTTCTCTTTTACCTATAGGCAATTGGACCAAGTCCCAAGTCTCATTTTGCATCAAGGAATCCATTTCCTCTTTCATGCCTAGCTACCACTGATTTTTGGTATCTACTTGTATCACTTCTTCATAACCTTCAAGTTCACTAGAATTAGTTAATAATATAGAATATAACGATGGAGAAAATCTTTCTAGAGGTCTAGTTATCCTTATAAAACCTCTAAACACTTGCAAGATTCTGTGGATAAATTGTTGTTGTTGAGCATCAGGTACCACTGGCATTTTATTTTTCTGGAATCTCATCCAACACCACATATTCCTTTTTGGCCTGTTCATGATTCTTTTCTTGTAGCTGATCCTTATAGATGACCTTCTCATTGAATATAACATCTCTGCTCCTAATGATTTTATGATTTTCATAATCCCATAACCGATAAGAAAATTCATCTACTCCATATCCAATGAAGGTACATTTTTTAGACTTAGCCTCAAGCTTGGTTCTATTTTCAATATCAACATGGACAAAAGATTCACAACCAAAGTTTTTCAGAAATGAATAGTTTACCTTTTGAACTGTCCATGTCTCCTTTGGAATGCCACCATCCAAAGGATTTGAAGGTCCCTTGTTTATTAAATAAACAATGATATGTACAACATCTGCCCAAAAGTGTAAGGGTAGTCCAACATGTAATCTCATGCTCCTTGAACGCTTCATAATGGTCCTATTCATCCTCTCAGACACACCATTTTCTTGTGGGGTTCTAGGAACGGTTTTTTGCCTATGGATTCCATTGTATAAACAGGAATTTTCAAACTCTTTGCTATAATACTCACCTCCATTATCAGATTTGAGACACTTCAATTTTTTTCCTATCTCATTCTCAACCAAAGCTTTCCAGTTTTTAAAATTTTCAAATACTTATGATTTTTGTTTTAGGAAATACACCCATGTTTTCCTAGTTGCATCATCAATAAAAGTAACATAATAACAAGAGCCACCAAGAGAAGATACTTGAGCTGGTCCCCATACACATGAATGCACAAGCTCTAATTTCTCACTCTTCTTCTCTTTCCCGACTTTAAGAAATCACTCTTTTTTAATTTCCATAAACACAATTTTCGTAGAACTCCAAGTCAATTTGCTTCAGACATGGTAGCAACTTTCTATAGTGAAGGATCTTCATCCCTTTTTCACTCATCTACCCTAGTGTATGGTGGCACAATTTTGTTTGTGTCCCTATAGTAAGTGTTGTAACTATCTCAATAGCAACTAGTTATGTAGTAGCTAAGGTAGAGTAAGTATTACCAGTACACAAATACAATGTGCCTACCTTTTCACCTTTAGCTACTACTAATGCACCTTTAGTGACCTTCCAGAGTTTGTCTGAAAAGATAGCCATGCAACCTTCACTACCCAGTTGTCCAATAGAAATTAAATTCCTTCTCAAATTTGGAACATGCCTTACCTCCTATAACAACCATTCATTTCCATTCGGCAACTTTATTTTTATCTTTCCTTTTCCAAAAAATTGATAGGGTTCATCATCACCCAAATATACCTATCCAAAATCACCTTGAACATAATCTACAAAATATTTCCTATGGGGTGTGGCATGAAATGAACCCCCTGGATCTATTACCTAGGAATCATTAGTATTATCTAAACATAGAATTAAAGCATATTGTAATTTATTACTTGCAACATTAGCTTCCTTACTGTCATCATGTTGTTTGTCTCCTTGTTTTCCCTTTTGAGACCAACAATCCTTCTTCAAGTGTCCTGACTTTCCATAGTGCCAACAATCCATTCTTCCTCTGGATTTAGATATGCCTTTCTTCTTCCCTTGTGACCTCCCACGATTTGTTGGGGTTTTTCCTCCCTCCTTTGTTCTTCCCCTGTTCTCTAGAGTCAAAGAATAACCCGATGTTGAAGTCTCACCTGTGCTTTTCTATAGTATTTCCTCGCTAAGGATAACACCAACAACATCATCGAATTTCAACGTATTTGAACCAGAGACAAAGTTACTTACAACCATTACCAAGCTATTCCATCTTTCTAGAAAAGAACATAAAACCAAGAGATCCCTCACTTCTTCATCAAAATTCACTTTTATAGAAGTTAAATGACTAGTAATCATATTCAACTCATTTAAATGATCTATCATAGATCCACCTTCAATCCTTTTTAAATTACATGAGAAATACCTTATTTGAGGCTGAGCGTTTTTCATGTACAATTCAGCCAAAGCTTCCATCAGATCTTCTATTATCTTTTGTTTTGTTGTGTTAAATGCCATCGATGGTGTTAGGCACAATCGAATGGTTCCCAGTGCCTTTCTATCCAGAATCTATCATTCTTCATCGGACATCGTAGCCTCTTTCTTTGATTTTCCTTGCAATGGCATCCATAGATCCTTTTGATACAAATAATCTTTTATCTGCATCTTCCATAATTGATAATTTTGTCTGTTGAACTTTTCAACCTTGAATTTTCCTTCTTCCATTGCTCCCACTCAAATCTAGAGGTTTCCTGCCAATCGACCAAAATAAGTGCGGATTTGATATCAATTTTTAGGATTCAGGCAAATTGGAGCAATAAACATTAACAATTATATGTAGATTAAATAACCCAAAAATAACAATGAAGAATAACACAAGAGATCAACATAGAATTTTAACGTGGTTCACCCAATATGGGCTACATCCACAAAAAATCAGCCACCCAAATATTTTATTATCCAGTGCAAAATAGATTACAATCTTGCGAATCACACACATCGCAACTTACATCCAAGCCGCTTATAAAAATATTTTTGGAAGCTTCTAGAATTAGGGTTTTACAAAGTCATTTTTCATTTGACGTGTTAGTGGGAAAAGCTTGACATGTTAACAATAAAAAAAATGAGGATACATTACGAGTGTACAGTATTTGCATGATCAATCACCACATACGAACACCATTGTTGCTAAGTATTAGTATTCTTTTGTAAAAGGGTTTGGGCTCTTGAAAAACCTAATTTTTACCTTAATTAAAAATAATATTTGTATATGGACATTAATAACTAATAATTGCTTATATTAGAAATATAAACATCAAAACTCATTGTATATAACTACAAATACTTCCTTTAGAATTATTTAAATAAATATACATAATTTTTATATATTTAATATATATACCAATGGAGGTTTCTACTTTAGGTGAAACCATTATATGTTTCTAGCTAACAAAGCTAGGTGAGGCTTATTTTATTGGGGTAAAATCCTCATTCATAATGTTGTAGTGAAATATTTGGTGTTTCATGTTACAATGGCATTGATTATATAGAAATTGATATGATTTTATTTCTGATTGCTATATTGCAAGCAAATGTGTTGTATTATTAGATCTCCCAAAGATTCACAAAGAGGTTTAGTATTTATTTTAGGCCTAATTGCTTGAAGAATAGCGCAAGGTACATACTTGATGGGCTTCAAATTATTGTCAAATATTTGGCTACTCAAGTGCAACTAAACACAATCATAGACTCAAAAAGAATGAAGTACCTGCTAATAATAATGAAGTGCATTACAATTGGATTGAGTTTGATGGAGAATATCTTGAATTTTGTTGTAAAGCTCGAGAAGAATTTATCCAATAAAAGAAGATTTTATTTTTTTATTTTTTTATGGTGGGATGTATTTGGAGCTAGATAAGCAACCCAAATATTAAATTTCATCATAGTCAAGGAAGCTCCAACAAATGTTTTGAAAGGAGAAGGTCCTATAAAAATAAGTAGGGAAATGATAACTTTGTTGGTTGATATGAAGATACTTGCATGCTAATGAAAATTGAGAGCACAAACTAGATGTGATTAAGGGCCTTAATTTGGTTGTTACCTATAATTACAAAGAAGTGGGTAAGTACAACTAACAACCCAAAAACTTCCTCAATTATTAATAAAGGTGACTTAGGAATTATTATTAGCAAACAAAAAATTAGTAGTGAGAGGTAGATACAAAATTATTTGAACATATGGAGAAGTGCAATTGACATCCCAACTACTTGCACAATGGTTGGTAAAAGTGGTTTGAGAATCATGAGTGACAATCTAAAATGTTTTAGAATTTATCTCTTATTGATTGACATGTAATACTTAACAATCTTACGAACAAGCTCACACATGTACATTTAAAGAACACACAAGTAATATAGAGTATATTATAAGAAATATAGAATTAGACTTATAGTAATGATTATACTATAAATACAAAATCAGAAAAAACAAATTTTATTCTAGAAGATTAATTATTGATAGTTTAACCACCTCCATGCATGCATTGAGATATCATAGAATACAAGTTTTATTGAAATGGAAAGCAACTTGTCCTCATTATACACAATTAGAATAAGTAAGAACATACTTGTGTTCTCTCTTTAAATAGAAGATAACATGGGTGCCCTTGAAACTCCAAAAAATGTGCTATTAAATGGATTAATACCTCTAAATTTTGCTTAGAAGATAAAAATTTATTCAAATGTAAACTCTTTGAAATGCTTTGGTCATTCATATTAGAGGTTATATTTCTAAACATTTACCAATATGTTCATGATTTGAGATGGAAATATAAATATCTATGCATCCAAAACTCATTTTATGATAAATTATACTAGCAAACTTGAAATATTGTAAATTCTAATATTCTTGTTTGTTCAATTGTAAATGCATGCATAAAAGTATGTGCAACCATATATATAGATACTAGAGAAGAGGGAGAAGTATACATTGCTTTATCTTAGGCCTTACCAATCTCACTAAAAGCAATATCAATCAACTTGGTGCCAAATCTTGTAACAAATTAGATAGCTGCTAAAGATTTACAAATGCAAACCTTCCTAGCTCAATTGTAATTGCTAAAGGACATAAGTATTCCAATAGCACTAAGACCAAAAACACTGCTCAGCCCTCTTTCTCCTGCAACTGTTTCAATATCTTTATGCTTTGTCTTTAGTTTTGTGACTCCCATACCTTATAAACCTATTATTGTTAAAAATGATAAGTTTAATATATCCTCTTATATATCTACATAAAACAAAATTCAATACATTTATTAACATCTAATAACTCACCACCTAGTCTAAACTGTTCAATAGTTATCCGTAGAAGAACAAAAAAAAACAAACAAACAAACAAAATTGCTCTTAAAAATAGAATCAGATTATCCATAGATAGAGATAATTCACCATTTTTGATAAAGACTATGTTAATTAAAAAATATGTCAAAGTCCTAAGGGTGAGGCAACTTAAGCTGTCACTATTATGAATGTTTTTCCTTTAATTTTCGCAACAATCCATGCTTGTTTACCCTAAATTTCTAATGCAAAAACACCACTTTAGATTGATAAAGTTTTTATCAGAAGTAGAACAAGGCTTGATAACGATGTGGCCATTTAGGGATACAAGATTTTCAATGCAAATCTACGTGTAAAAGCTTTCAAATAGTAATTAAATATTAGTATTGAAAAGTTCAAGAAGATTATGGTTGATCTATCATATATTTAAAGCATTTGTTTGCAGACATGCGAATCATCCTTCTGGCTACTCAAATCTACTTCCACCATGTGCTACAATGGATAGTACCTTTAGCACTTGCTCAGATGATAAAACTTATTCAAATAAACAAATCGTTACACTTAAGACAGAAATAACTGAAAGACAGATCACACAGATATCAAAACTATGGAATAACGTGAGTATTATTTTAAGATCCAAATCTTCTTTTGATGATTTGATTTTCCACATGCTTATAACTCACTTTTTAATTATATAATTGAAAAGAATTCTAATCTCTAGATTGTGGAGAAACACAGAAAATAATACTTTTCTACACTTGAACATGAAAATAGTTAGAAATGAGCTGGCTCGTATTGCACTTGAGCGAACAAAGAGAATAGAAGATATGATCAACACGGAATCCAGAGTTGTGTATAAAACACCTCTGAGGAAACAAAGGTCTCAAAATGATCATCAATTTTTATATAAAATCTTTTAATAATCCCGCACGTTAAATTTGCCAGCTCTTTTGCAGCAAAATAATCTATTAAATTGCATCGACAAAAGCGAATATTAATACTGTTCAGTTATCCCCACATATACCTTGTTTCACAATTATTAGCGTTGTATGTATTTGGCAAATACAAACAAGATTTTCCATTTCAAGCAATTTTCCTGAACACTTGCAAATACTATTATTCCTTGTGTCCTTATTGTACCTCTCTTTCTCCACCATTACTCATTTGGAAGGCCTGCAGCTTCTTTCCCACTTGCATTTATCATACTAAATCCACTATAATATTATTTGTCAATAGTTGATGGCGAAGTAAAAAGTAATATTAAGTAGAATTTGTCACAGTCTCTAAAAAAATTGAAGATGGTCAAATGATTGTAGTTCTATTGGTTGAGCACAGTTAGTGAGAATGATGGTGTGTGAGAAAAACTAATCCACCAAGGTTCAAACTCCACGATGTGCATTCGGGCCAGGTTTGACACCTCGGTGACTTTGATGGACGAGATCCCCCCTGCAAGTGGTTGTTTACTGGAAGACAACTTTCTGATTTAGATGTATGCTTGCTTCCATATAGTTGCACATATTTGGATATAAAGTTATCAGTAATATATTTGAGTTCATTCTCTTTGTTTAATAAATGCAACACAAAATATATGTTCAATTTTGTAGATTATAATATGTTCAATTTTGGAGATTATAATATGTTTGAACATATTATCAGTAAGAAGAAGGTATTATCAGTAATATATTCACTGATAACTTTAATTGAAATATAAATGAGAAGAAGGTATTATCAGTAATATGTTCAATTTTGGAGATTATAATAATTTTTATTGCTATGAATAGGAGGTATTATCAACCATGTGGACGTGAGAAGTGAATTTCTCCAAGTCCAATCTATTAATTTTAATGTAAGTCTTTTATAATATATAATGATGGTTTATGAGGTTTTTTAAATGGAAGGGCTTTCTACATGTATATATTATGTAATGTGTTAAACTTGTGCATCTTATATTGCTCATTTCATTTATTTTATATTTTATTTTTAATGATTAGTAATGCAAGACATCAATTTCTAATAGTCCCAACCCTGTATACAATAAACCAAAAAAAATCCACTAAAAGAGTAGCCTAGTGAGGATTTAGGCTAAAGAAACAACAATGTTGCAACAAAGCTAAAAAAGTTTAGAACGTAGCAACAACAAAAAACATCAAGAAAACCGAGACAAGCAAAAGAAAAGAGAGTGAAAATTTGAGAGCAACAATGAATTCCCATGGAATTATCTTTTGATTCATTAATCATGAGCACCCGACTCTTCTTATAAACATGGGTTTTTGAGCTTAGTGTTTCTCACTTTAGGATTTCCTATTTCTTATACCTTCCTGTAGCATATTTGTTAATAGTATAATTTTGAATGATCATCCTATTCACATTGACCTCCTGCTTTATGTTCTCCTTGACACAGTGTAGTTCATCCATCTTCTTGTTTATCTTATTTGATCTTGCTTAATTCTTCAAAAAAATCCAACCACACTTCATCAAAACCACCCATGAAATTAGGCTATGTTGTGTCAACACACAATATCTAATACAATTAAGTGGTCTATAATTTAAGTCTCTTGTTCTCCATAATGAACCATTTGAGAATATTTTAGTGCACACACATCTCATTAACCATGCCTCCCATAGTATCTTGTTCTCCATAATGAACCACTTGAGAATGTTTTAGTGCACACACATCTCATTAACCATGCCTCCCATATTATCTACCAACTATTCAACAATAGAAGCAAACTTCTCATTGCAAAAATCACCTTCCTAAACCCCTTAGAAATATGGAGGATGTGGTGGGATTCCTTACAACTCTTGAATGGAAACCTCATTATCTAATTTCCCTCCTTTATGCGCTTCTTTTCTTTCTCCTACTCATATTGACGACCATCCTCTAAAGTAAACTTCTACAAATCTTGAATCCTCTCCCTCTTGGGATCCCTTGACTTAAGATTATTGACCTCCTCCACATTATCCCTTCATTCTTATTATTATATTTATTTTCTAAACATGATTGGCCTCCAAAACTTTGAGGAGCATAAGGAACCTAACATAGGAATCTCATAAGCCTCTTTAACCCCACCACTTATGTGGGTCCTAGAAGATTCACCTACACCAAGGATTTTTTTAGTGGTGAATCTTCACGAATTGGTGAACAGTTTATATCAGTTATTTCAAAATTGATGAATACTTTGCACTAATGGGGTGACCAAATCACTTGAATTTTACAAATTATCAGTCCAATGCATTTCAATTTTCCATCAATTTATTTTATGAGGCATATGTAATAAATATTTTTTCTATAACAAACTACATGTTTCCAATGGTCTAATTAATATTTTTGTTTGGAATCTAGAAAGAATGTATTATATCACCCAAATATTTTACAATACTATTAAAATGATATTGTGTATTAGGACACATTTTGCCAGAATAATGTTAAATGTTCACTGTGTGTGAGGACTCATTTTGCCAATAAAATTTACAAATAATTGTGTATGAGGACCCATTTCACCAATAACATAAAAAAATAATTACATTTGAGGACACATTTCACCAATTACATTAAAAAATAAATGTGTATGAGGACCCATTTTGCCAATACTATGATAAATCCATGCTAATTGTAGGCTCATAATCACCTTGAAAATTACAACGTATGTGTTATATCGAGGTCCGATTTTCCTAAAATTTAAATGTATTGTATAATCATGTGAGATTCACCAATTTTTTACTATACCATTTAAAAAATCTCACAAAATTTGCCAAATATGGATTGATATAAATACAATCAAAACTTTGATTTATTTTACATTTTGTTCACTTTTGAACTCTCAATTTAGAACCTTGATCATAGGCAAGTTACAAACTTACAACTATAGGTTTTACTACATTAACAAATAACGAGTTAGTGAAAGCCTAAAGGTAACCGATTATTTCTTCATAGTGTTAAAATCTATTATTTATCTTCTTTCCATTCTTGCTTCAATCTTAAAGATGATATTGAGTAGGGAATGAGATCTATATTTTATTTCCTTCTTAAACAAGAAGACATTTTTCAGCAAAAAAAAATTCGTGAGAGATCAAGATGTCGAGAAATAACAAGAGTAAGACTCCTTAGGATGGTGAAGGGAGTCCACCAAAACACCCAAAACATAGAGCTACCATAAAGTCATACTTTGGAAATGTTTCTGATCCATCAAATCAAGATGAAACTACATCATCAACTCTTGCACAAAATACTAATGAAGAAGGCATTGGTAATACCTCACAAGAAGATCATAATGAGTTAATTGAATCATTTGAGGATGACAATGTTGTAGAATATGTTCCAAGAGATACCCAAGGTAGATAGAATGAGGTGATTGACCTGGATGAAAATACTAGCACCGTAGATGATTTTGCTACAAGAAAGAGGAAAAGAAAAGCCAAATGAAAAATGGGTCACAAGTGGGATATGACAAGGAATTTTTAGATTGATTGGGTGTCAAAGTCCCAATTCATTGAACTAGTGGAGAATGCAAACAAAGATGAACCTCCAAAAAAATGTAAGTGTAAGATTTGTAGTTAAAAATATAAAAGAGACAAGAAGTTGTAGCTAAATATTGACACTATATAGAAAAGTGTATCGGTAAAGTTTATGAAAAACTAATCATAGATGGAAAGGAAAAATTAGTAGTAAGATGGAAATAAAAGAAATAATGTCTTCATGTTAAGTATGCCCTAGAATATAATGAGCATTTTCAAAGAATGGTGAAGCTTGCTGAATGTGGAGGTTCAATTGAAGCTTAATTTAGAAAGATAATGGCAGGAGCATAATTTGAAAAAAACTATTCAATTGAGTGTTATTTTTCATATTTTGTCCAAAGGGAATCTTATGACAAACTACCCCGAATATAATGTTTTTTGGGCATTCCTAACTTTCCTAGCACACATTGGTCAATAAACTCTAGATGGGAATGGGCAAGTTATCTTGCTGAGATGGAAAAATAAGATTTACAGGAAAAAATAAGTCAAGCTTCATTGTGTTATCTTTAGATGAAGTTACCATGGTAGATAATACTTCTTGGGTATGTATGCATGTGTATACTGTACATAAACATGTCTGCCAACCTCATCTATTCCGTGTTCATAAACTGAAGGAGAGTTCGACATCACAATTGCCAAAAATTTAGTGTTTGTAGGAGCTCACAAAGCTTCAATAATGAAAGGTCGGAGGAACAATTTTTGCATAAAGTTAAAAACTACTTGTTCACCATACACAATTTCCATTCACTACATGACCCACATAATGAATTTAACATTTAAAATTGTAAGCAAGTTTCCTTTAGTATGAAAAGTTAAAAATCTACTTTGCAAGATCTACTCATACTTCTACCAAAGTCCCAAGTGATTTGTATAATTTTAAAATTTTGTTGAGGGAATAACAATAGGAAACAAGCTTATTAAGGATGTTGATACCAGATGGATCTCCTTGCATGGACCATCACAACAATTTTTTTAAGAATATCAATCCTTGATTGGAGTAATGTACAAACATCACCACACAATAGACAAAGCTCCTAACCTCTTACATAGGTTAAGCAATATAGAGACACTCTTAACTTTATCTTGTATTTAATTCTCTCCATGTTGGATGAAATGAACAATCTTTTGAAAAAAGCCCAAGAGTTAACTATGCATTTTAATGAATATACTAAACTATGTAGAATGAAATGCATGACCCTTAATAATCTATATCTATTAGATTATCCATTTCGAAGTCCAAAATTTATAAGTTGATAGTTAATTACAGATTTGAAAAATCTTGATTTTTTTTATAGTTTAAAGCAAGCGGGGAGTTATGTGTCTTTATACATTGATTTGAGATACCAATGCACTATTGCACGACAGTTAGGCACTTTACCAAAGAAGTACTTGTTACAAAGGAATATTTTAACAATATTGTTAAATTTGTTAGTGGTATTTAAAATCTATTGCAAGATCTCTTTCCTCAAAGATTATAGAATGATTCCCTTTAGATGAAATACTTGTAGCTCCATGTTTTTTGGTTATCCTCAAATTTGGGTCCCAGGCCACTATCAACCAGACTTATTTCATACAAAAGTAATTACCTTGGCCCAACATTTTTTGAAAAGTTTAGAATACAATTAAAAAAAAATAGAAAGAATTATAAATGCAACTAAGCTTAGAGAACAAGCTACCCATTTTGCAATAATTATGATTGAACAGTTTAAGTCCATGGAAAATACCACACAATTGGGATCTATAAAAAGGGTTTGACACTCTTTAGTTAGAGTGAAATATTGTGTGATTCATTATCAACATATTTCAAACTTGTTGATTTATGTCAAACAATGATATTGGGGTAGGTGGAGGATGAGAGAGTTATCAATGCATTGTGATTTTTGAAATCAAAGATAAGAAACAAACTAGACAAGAATTTGGAAAATTGCTTAAGGATGTATACAACTAGGTATGATATCCAAATTTTTCCTTTTGAAAGGGCACTCACAATTTGGAAGTCCATATGTAAAAGAAGAGGGTTGTGCAACACTTCAAACTTTAGTGGTAGTGGCACAAATGAAAATGACACAATGAATGTTAAACTTGAGATGCAGTTAAGTGGATATATGTAGGGTGAAGAAAATGAAGACCAGACTGAGATTCAAGACAATTCTCAATCTCATCATCCATATAATAGTTAAAAACATGATTTCCTATGTAATCCTATTGTATCATATATAAATATAGTTTAATTCTATTTATTGAACTATAATAAAGGTGGATATAGACATTTGTATTTTATTTGTAAATGATAGTAAAGGAGAAATATTTATGTATGAAGTTCAATATCTAGATTTAGTACTTACAGAAAAAAAGTTAGTCATCTAAATCCTCCAATGTAATACTTATATGACAAGTAGGTTTTTGTATTGGATAACTGCGTCCCCGAGCTTTAGGTCGAAATCTTTGAAAAATAGGACCTTCATTCACTTCAACCACAAGGACAAATAAAGAGCCCTTATCTATATTCATATTGTGATATGCATTTGCAGCTGCAGAACGAAGTACTTTTAATATGGGATAACATGCTCTATGAGGCATCCAATTCAGTATTGAAAGTGCCTCCATATAGGTACAACCACGAAGTTGATGAGCTACTCTACATGCTTTATTAGAAGACATACGTACATGTTTAGCTATAGCTCGTATTTTTCTATAGCATCAGAGCAAGTAAAAAGAGTGTTACATCACTTTGATTAATGAAAGTGATCCAATCTAGAATAGTTAGAATGTAACTATTGAAACAATCCATTTTTTTCGTATCAAGTGAATACAAAAATGAATCAAAACTTTTTTTCAAATTATCGTTATCGAAAACTTATGGCAGCTTGCCAAGCAAAGGCTAATAAAAAAAAGAACAGAGGGATAATTGGCATTACATTAACAATTGGATCGAAAATCACATAAGCTTCAGACAATTTGGAAAAAAAGGGATTATTCAGAAGAAAAGCGGCATCTTCTAGACAAATAGGGAGGTTGAGGATAACTGGCATTTTGATTCTCTGATGAATAAAAATGATGTAAAGACCCAAAAGTTTTTGGCCAATCAATCGAATTTCTTCGCCAAGATTAGACTTTTAGTCTTCAAGTTGGAAGGGATCATTTCTTCATATAATATTTTAACCATTCTGATAGAGAATGGCCAATGAATGTATATTCTTGTTTCTTTTTAGGTTCCTCTATAGATAATATCTATTTTATTCACTCAAGAATCTATGCCCCTCCGGTTTTTCTATGCATTATTGCATAGCACCAGATAAGAATGAATCTGTAATGAATTACAATGAAACATTGCTTCAATTTCTATTAATTGATTAAAATAAAACAACACGAATGGGGCGTGGCCAAGTGGTAAGGTAGCAGGTTTTGGTCTTGTTATTGCGAAGGTTCGAATCCTTCCGTCCCAGTTGGAACAGTATTCTTCCGAAAAATCAAAAAAAAGTTATTTTTGATTTCTCATCCTTTCGTAGACTATACTTATAGAACGGAAATATGATTTCAATAAGATCTAAATAGAGAAAGGGATATTTTTGTGGTGTAGGATGGGAATACAGATAAGAACATTGCATAAAAAATGTAGAAAGAATATAATGCTAATGCAAATAAAATAATTGATGGGATGCAATTATTATTTGATTATTTCGTTCTACAAGAAGGGGATATGGTGGAATTGGTAGATGCTACGGACTTAAATTTTTTGAGCCTTGGTATGGAAACTTACCAAGTGATGGCATCCAAATCTAGGGAACCCTGGGATATTTTGAATGGGCAATCCTGAGCCAAATCCGATTTCTAGAGACAATAGTTTCCTTTCCGAGAAAGGGATAGGTGCAGAGACTCAACGGAAGCTATTCTAACGAATCAACATAATTTGAATTGGATACAATACATTATTTACATAATGTCTTTTGTATTTTATTTAACGCTTGTGTTATATATTACCAATAAACAAAAAAAAATGATTAAAGCTTGAATTGTTCTAGGTTTTATTTGAAAAAGAATATGCCTAGCTTCAAATTGAAATTGAAGGATTCATGAAGCTTTCCAATTAAGAGCTTCTCTACAAAGAGAGTTGCGTTTAATTCCATTTTTGGAAGTAATAATTGGGCGAGGATAAAGATAGAGTCCAATTCTACATGTCAATGTCAACAACAATGAAAATTGGAGTAGGAGGAAAATCCGTTGGTTTTATAGATCGTGAGGGTTCGAGTCCCTCTATCCCCATACCTCTTTATCAAAGAGGTCTGTTTTATTTTTTATTTTTTATTATTTTTTATATGTGTTAATAATCTCATTGGCTCTTGAAGTATTATAATTATACACTATGTAAAAGTAATGTTAGGCATATTCCTAAAAAAAGAGAAACATGTCTTTATATTGAGCTTGTAAATTCCTAAGAATTAGTTTGTCATGGGTAACGATACTATTGCTAATCTAATGACTTATATAAGAAATGCTGACATGGTAAAAAAAAAAATAGTTCGAGTGGCAGCTACTACTATTACTGAGAACATCACAAGGATTCTTCTACGAGAAGGTTTTATAGAAGATGTTAGGGAACATCAAGAAGGTAAAAAATATTTTTTTGTTTTAACTTCAAAATCTAGGGGAAGGACGCAAAAGAGATATATAACCGCTTCAAAGCGCATTAGCAAACCTGTTTTGAGAATCTATTCTAATGCTCGAGAGATTCCTAAAGTTTTAGGTGGAATCGAGATTGCAATCCTTTCTACTTCGCAAGGAATAATGACTGATCGAGAAGCTCGACAAAAAAAAATAGGAGGGGAATTATTATGTATTCTATGGTAACTCCAAAACAAAAAGTAAATAGCTAAAGAGCCTTGTATTTTTGCCTCCAATATTGGAATGCCATTAAAATAATATTGACAAAAGAGGTTCGTCATGATATTCACTGAATACTGAATATTATTTAGTGTCAGCAATTTGGCTGACAAAAAAAAGCTATTGAATTTATCAAAAAAAAGAAACAAATTCTTTCTTTTTTATTATTTTTGTTATGTTCAATTTCTTTTATTTAAACATAAACAAATTTTATTCCTCTTTTAGAAATGTAATAATTAATAACTATCCACTACAAAGAAAAGGAGTCTAGTTTTCAACATAATCAAATTTTATTCCTCTTTAAGAAATGTAATAATTAATAACTATCCACTACAAAAAAAAAGGAGTCTAGCTCAAATTTAAAATGGGTACCAAAAAAAATTTTGTCGTTCTTGAGGGTGTAGTTAGCACAACATATCCTAATGGTATGTTTATAGTCTACCTAGATAACGATATGTTGGTTTTAACGGTTGTATCGGGTAAAATGAGATATTGAACAATACGAATAGTACCGAGAGATAGAGTGAGAGTTGAATTACCTCTTTACGATTTAAGCAAAGGACGTATAATATATAGATATCCCGTCAAATGAAATGATGATGATAACTTTCTACCTGCTCCTGATGAATTTTGAGGCCCATTAAATCTATAAAAAGGAACAAGATTTTAGCATTAAATAAAGGACCACAAATATGAAAATTCGTGCTTCTGTTCGCAAAATTTGCGAAAAGTGCCGCCTAATTCATAGACGGAAACGCCTTCTTGTAATTTGTTACAATCCGAGGCATAAACAAAAACAGGGATAATTTCTATTACTATTGTATATCAAGATATGAATGCTAAAAGAAATTTCGGCAGCCAATTTTAATTATAATATAGAAATATATATATATATATTTCTATATTATAAATATATATATATATATAATATTTTTTTTTACTAATTTAAATATAAAAATTGATCAAAAATTATAAGAAGATTTGTGTTGTGTCAAAAAATACAAAAAAATTTGTGTCAAAAACTAGAAGAAAATATGTGCCACGTAGAGCTACAAGAAGATTTTTGCCACGTAAAACTAAACATCGAATACCACAAGTACCGCCCCGTCCCGGACCATCGCAAGGAAAACTATAACCAAAATCTTTCTTATCAGGCATTAGCTTAGAACTGCGTGCATCTAAAGTACCTTTGACTAAAATCAATGTAGTTGTATGCAAACCTAGAGCAATAGCACGATGAACCAAAAAGTCTCTGGGACCAATTGTTAAGAACAGTGAATTTTTACTATCGTTAATAGCATTCAACCAACCGGGTAACCATATGCTTTTGCCAACATTGAATGCTAGATCATTTGCTGAAGATAAGAGTACATCAAAACCATATAAGGCCTTACCATGAGCAGATTGTATCCATTGAGCAAATATAGGCTCAATCAAGATTTGTTTTTTTGGAGTACCAAAAGTGAGCATAACATCGTTATGAACATAAAGTCCCAAGGTATGAAAACCTAGGAATAAACTAACCCAACTCAAATGAGATATTATGGCTTCCTTATGCTCCAACATTCTCGCCAATACATTATCCTTATTTTGTTCTGGATTATAATCTCTAATGAGAAATATAGCTCCATGAGCAAATGCCCCTGTCATAATGAATCCGGCGATGTATTGATGATGAGTATACAATGCAGCTTGGGTAGTAAAATCTTGTGCTATGAATGCATAGGCAGGTAAAGAATACATGTGTTGAGCTACCAAGGAGGCAACAACTCCCAAAGAAGCTAGAGCAAGACCTAATTGAAAGTGAAGAGAATTATTGATTGTGTTGTAAAGACCCTTATGCCCGCGTCCTAATAAGCCTCTCGGAGGAATATGTGCTTCTAAAATATCTTTTATACTGTGTCCAATTCCAAAATTGGTTCTATACATATGACCAACAATGAAGAACACCCATGAATATACTCACGAATTTTGAGTGAATGAAAAGCCACTATTCCAAATTTCCAATGTAGAATCTAAATTTTAAACATTGTTTTCAAATTGGTTAATTAGTTATTTAACATATTTTTCAATTTCCATTTATTAATTAACATATTATTAACAATTTCATATTTTAATTGTGTCATATTGATAAGTTCTACATGCACTCAATGATTCATTATTCAAATAAATGCTTAATAACATATTAACAACAATAGCATATACAACATTTGCAATCACATAATGTGTATCTAGTAATAAAAAGCTGAGCTTTTTTGGATTGAGTAAATAAATAATATAAATAATTTGAGCACATTAATGAATTTGAGTTTTGTATTGATTTTCAAAAGAAGGAATACATAGAGGTAATGCAAAATCTTGTTCAAAGAAAACTCTTCATAGAGTTGAGTTGGAACCTCATATTATCAAATCATTCTATTAGATTTTGTAGCGTGCTCCAATATTCATTTGATGGAAGTGCAATTTGTTGTAACTGATAGTGTTTGACTTAAATTTTTTTTTAACAATTCATAATTGAAATTGGAACTTGACTTGAATGTTTCAATCAAAGTTGCATTCAAGGTTATGAGTGGTTTGATGTAATCCAAATAGTTTGCCTCATCTGGATTATGAGGAAATTGGTCCAAATCAATCTTCCTTCTATCATGCATCTTCTGTTTGAAAGCATCCTTTCAAACATGAATCACTCTATTGTGTCAAAAGGCTTTGGAAAACCAAGCTCTATCAAGTTCCTTACCTTTTTATCCAACTTCTTCATCTTTTTGAAGCCTAATATAAAAATTTATCTATTTCACATATTCTCAAACAATTTTCAATGATATATGATATTTGTATTGAGGCATCAATCCGGTCATATATTATTTTTTATTTCAATTCATTGTCATTGGCTTTGTAGACTTTACAAAATTTGATTTGCAATTTTCTCTCTTGAAATCATATTTCTATTGCCAGCTACATATTTCTTGAGCTTCCTAAATTATGTATTGTCAGAGAATCAATCAATTGAAATAATTCACACAAATGGTGAATCCTCTGTATTATTTATTCCCATATCTTTTGTTTTATATGACTCATTATTTCTCTAAAAAATGTAGTTAAATTATTCTAACAAGACTTTATTTTATTTTGTGGTTTTGTAACACCTCGCCACAGGACCCTAGAGGACAGTACACAACTACACATAAAAATGGTACAATTTTTTTTCGAAGTGCATTAAACACACTAGTGGAAAAGTAACACTTAACAATGATCTAATCTAGGTCCTCTAAGGTCTGTGAATATGCTACTAGGATTCCCATAAATCAGATTAACAAGAGATAAAATTCAACCATCAAATTAGATTAAACCAACTAGCATTGAGAACTATCCATCTCATCATCAAACATAATGAATAATTAGATCATCAATTTTTCTATCATTAGCAATAGTCAACATGAGTCTAACATTGGATTACAAGAGTGTATATTACAAGAATGACCATGTCCAAATTACACATACAAGAATATCAACATGAACCACCTTCAAGTACCATAATTTATTAAGTAGCATCTCAAGTTAAGATATGCTGAGTAGTGACTTCTCGAGATAGCGAAACCCTAAGAAGTCACTCTGCAAGATATCAAATCTTGAGAACTTCTCACTAGCCAAGATTCTCTCAAGGTATACTGGCCATAGTACACAGTTGAATAAGAAGATATATCTCATCTTGCTAACATCAAGTGACAAGAATAATCATAAAGAATCTCTCATAGAAAACCATTCAATATTATTAACTTGATCTAATTCAATTTAGAATTTTTACAATAAGTTACAATGTTACAATATTACATTGAGAATAACAGATTCTCCTTGAACACAAGAAAATAGTACATCAAATATATGATAATATAGTACAAGTACAATAGTAATGCTCCACATAAGCTGGTACAATGCAAATATCTTCAATCCAAGATAAGTCATCGCCATCACGAACAAAAGAGGGAACCCAAAGGAGAACAATGCACTTTCCACCCAACCATGTGGAATCCAAAGGTCCACCCCCTGTGCTAGGAGATAGAAAAGGGTCCCACCATCACAAATAGGAAAAGACACAAGACAATACAAGGTTGACAAGAAAACCGTGGAAAAGATGAGATCAACATTAAGAAACAATGACATTACTTCCATAGGTACACAACATCAAGGGAATCAATAGTCAAGGAACACAAGCTTGTCGTAGGAGGAGTGTTATCACATAGTTTACATGGGTTACCTAGGAAAATCTTCCTAGGCCTCGACCCCCATTCTGGGTTACCCTGGCAGCCTCTACTGATCTTTGGCCCCTCATGCAACCCTATGCAGAATCAACATACCCCTCATGAGGATGAGGTAGTTGATTTTTCCATTCCAGGCCTTCTCGACTCATCCCAAGCCTATATGAGCGCATGGGTCATGAGTGAGGCATTAAATTATCTTATTTAATGTGTATTACTACCCAACCCCTAGTTCATTTTAGGTTTTCACTTAATTACCAAAAACTCCCACATAGGTTACCCATGCACCACTTTGTGCATCGGTCCCCATTGAGAGCCACTCCCCTACTGACAACAAGGAGACACCAATAAAATAAGAGCAAGGCCACTTGCACAATCACAAAGCTCATTCCCATAACCATTTAAAGTAAGGAAAAACCCTTCCCACTCACATAAACAACCACATGGGAAAACATAAAGTGGAAGGCTAAAGATCATCACTTCCTCATAATATGCAAGACAACATCACAATGGAATAATGAAGAATACACCTTGCAATGTTCAAGAAAATCAATTACTCCATGATAACAAGGATAACATCAAGGACCACATCCCTTAACCTCTGGAAAACTCTATGTCCATCAAATACAAAAAGGGCTCCCTTAAAAGACATTTACACTCAACATCATTATAGAACGAGTAATTTACACAATAGGATTTAACTTCACATCAACTCTACATTAAAATAGTTTGTAATACTGTTAATTACAAGGATGAGGAAGAATATCACTCCAAGGGTTTATTAATTGATCATAAACCAAATTATTCTAATGTCATAATCAAATTCTCTTTTAATCAATCATTCTCTCCCTATATTTTATTTATAATTGCAATCATTTATATTAAAAGAAAGACTAAAGATTTCTTAATGAATTTAGCTATACACCAATATATATGTATATATATATATGTCTATTTATCTCAAAATAAGTAAATATTATAAGACTAGTTCTGCTTTCATAATCTAAAACTTTGTCATAAACTTTATATAAAAACATTTATGATGTTCTGAATATATATATATATATATTATTTATGATCACTTGATCGAAATGACAGTGCAACCATTAACATTGATAATATGTAAATAGAATATCAACACTAGCATAATATATTGATGATAGTTCTTATGTGGGAGAGAATGATTGAAGTTCAATTTTGCTTGCATGATGATAGTTAGTTAAGTTTAGTGATTATGAAGTTCTTATGCGAGTTCATAATCCAGGGGAAGGAGAACATAGTGGCTAACGCTCTTAGTTGGCGAAGGCATGAGATATCTGCCATGACTCTTGGAGTTGATTTGAGGAGCTAGATTTTAGAACTTATGTGAGTATGACTTATGTAAATAGAACTTATGCGAATATGTTCAATTTTTCTTGCATGATAATAGTTCTTATTTGTTTCCCTTGGAGTTGTTGGATTCTCCTGTATTTACCTCTATGTTGGGTTTATGTTATTATCTTTTTCCATCTTCTTTATCTAGCCACGCAACCAATCTATTGCATTTTCTTATTTGTTTTCCATGCAAAGCCTACATACGACCTTTACTGATGTCGTCCCCTCATTCTTGTGCATGCAAGATCGGTATTGTTAGGCATCGTTGTTTCACTATTGTCATCTGCTATTTACCAGATCATAGTATCAGGTGGGAATGCCAATTCTTTTATTTGCTTTTGCATATTTTTTATTATTTTCTTGGTTTCTCCAGTTGTATCAACTGTTATTAATGATCTAAATTTATTTTATTGATAACATCAGTTAATTCTTAGCTCAGCCCATGCAAACCAACTTAGTAACTTGTATGTTAATCATTGAATCCTCTGCCATACTAATCCTTTTTCATTCCAGAGCTTCTGATTTGTTTATTTCCCCATCTATTGTTTAGCAATGTGGACTCATGGTAGTAAAGCAAGGCGATAGGTGGCAAGTTGAATTGGCCTCTAGGGTGAAGGTTGCAATAGAATCCCTTGTTTGCAGTTGTGGACTAAGAATTGGATTGCTATATACCTTAGTAGATCTTCGTGTTACACCTCTTGGTTCTTATGAAATTGTGTTGGGTATGGATTGGTTGGAAAACCATTGTGCAGTGATTGATTGTCGATAGAAGACGGTACATTTCTTAGATGATTCTGGTGCAGAAGTTGAAATAATTGGTGTGTAGAGACCCATTTTGTTGTAGATTATATCTACTATGCAGTTAAGGAGATGCATTTGTTAAGGTTGTTAGTTGTTTGCAACAACAATTAATGAGGAGGTAGGGGAGAGTCGAGAGGTATCTCTTGAGGATTACCCTATTCTCGAGGAATTCATAAATGTTTTTCCCATTGATATTCTTGGTATGCTACCGAAACATGAGATAGATTTCAAAATCAACCTGGTTCCTAGAGCAGAGCCTATATCTTGAGCTCCATACAAAATGACCTCATAGGAGCTGGAAGAGCTTCGTCTGTAATTGGAGGAACTTTTGGCTAAGGGTTTTATACGTCTGAGTGTTTCTCCTTGGGGAGAACTTGTCATCTTCATGAAGAAGAAGGATGGATCTCTCAGATTGTGTATTGATTATTGTCAATTGAACAAAGTGACGGTTAAGAATTGATATCCCTTGCCTAGAATCGATGATCTCTTTGATCAGATCAATGGAGCTAATGTGTTTTCTAAAATTGATATGAAATAGGGTTACCATCAGTTGCACATTTCAGAAGCGAACATTCATAAAAAAACATTTCAAACTCGTTATAGGCACTATTAGTTCACAGTTGTACCATTCGGGTTAACAAATGCACCATTCATTTTCATGAGTTTGATGAATGGTATTTTTCGCACATACCTTGATCATTTTTTTCTCATGTTTCTCAATGATATTTTGATCTATTTGAGAGATATGAAGGAGCACAAAGAGCATATGCGATAGGTATTGCAGTGCTTGAGAAAGAAACAACTGTTCACGAATTTGGTGAAGTGTGAGTTCTTCCAGACTGAGGTGAAATACCTTGGTCATGTTATCTTTGGATAGGGTATTGTTATGGATCCTTCGAAGATCCAAGCTGTCATTGATTGGCCCGTGCCTACCAATGTACCCGATTTTATTAGTTTTATGGGTCTTACTGGGTATTACAAATGGTTTGTTCAAGGGTTTTCAAGGATTTATCATCCCATTACTTCTCTTCAGAGGAAAGGGAAGATTTTTTTGGTTAGATCAGTGTTAGTTAAATTTTTAGACACTCAAGGAAAAGTTGACGAGTGCACCCTCTTAGCGTTTCTGATCCTATTAAGGAATTTCTCATTTGCACTGATGTGTCTTTGGAGGGATTAGGAGTCATTTTTATGCAGGAAGGTCGTGTGATCGCTTATGAGTCTTGAAAGCTCAAGGATCATGAACTGAACTATCCTACTCATGATTTAGAGGTAGCTGCAATTTTTTATGTTCTGGTTCGGTGGAGGCATTTCTTGTTTGGGCACCATTTTGTACTTCACATTGATCATCATAGTCTGTAGTATATTTTCACGCATATGAATTTGAGGTGAAATTTATCCAGGGGAAGGAGAACGTAATGGCTGACGCTCTTAGTCAGTGAAGGCATGAGATATCTACCATGACTCTTGGAGTTGATTTGAGGAGCTAGATTTTAGTAGCACTTCCTATAGACAGACTATATCAGAAGGTGAAGACAAAGTTGGGATCAAATACACCCTTGGAGGGTAGATTCACAAGATATACTCTTGAGTCAGATGGATTATTGCAACATTTGGGTTGTATCTACGTACCACATGTAGAGGGTCTTCACACTTTAATTATGTCAAAGGCACACCGAGCACCTTATTCAGATCATCTTGGTGTTAAGAAGATGGATGGGGACCTTCGATAATTTTAATTTTTGCCTGGGATGAAGCATGATATCGTTGATTTTTTTTTAGATGTCTTGAGTGCCAGAGAATTAAGGCAGAGCATCAACATCTCGTAGGACTGTTGCAACCACATCTTGTTCCTGTATGGAAGTGGGATATCACATCAATGGACTTCATTGTAGGTTTACCTATGTCATCTCATCGACATTATGCTATTATGGTTACTGTTGACAGGTTGACTAAGGTAGCACATTTTTTCTTCGGTTTGTTCATCCTATAATGCCTCTTTTGTGGCAAAGATCTTCAAGGTATTGTTCAGTTACACATAATTATTCATAACATCATTTCAGATAGAGACCCTATGTTTACATTAGCACTATGGACATCTTTGCAACATGTCTTAGGTACTCAATTGAACTTTAGTTCAGCTTATCACCCAGAGAGCGATGGTCAGACCGAGAGGGCCAATCAGATTATTGAGGATATGCTCAGGATGTATGTAATGGATTAGCAGTCGTGATGGGAATATTATCTTTACTTAGTGGAGTTTGCCTATAATAATGGGTATCATAGTTCCATAGGTATGCCTCCTTTTCAGGAATTGTATGGATGTCCTTGTCAAAGTCTGTTGAGTTTGGATCGACTTGAGGATAGAGTTCTACTTGGACCTAAGATGCTTTAGGATATGGACCAATAGGTTGATCGCATCAGAGAGCACTTGGTGGCGATGCAGGATAGGGAGAAGGAGTTTGCTGATGTGCATAGAGTGGATCGTCATTTTTCAGTTGGTGATAGGGGATTTCTTCGGTTGCGTCCATGAAAGAGTTTGATCTGTTATGGAAAAGGCTCTAAGCTCGTGCCTCATTTTGTTGGATCGTTCAAGATTCTAGAGACGATTGATCCTATAGCGTACCGTCTTGCTTTATCGCCTAGTTTTTCGTGCATTCATGTTGTATTCCATGTATCTATTCTTAGTGTACAAGTTGAGAAATCCAACTTTAGACTCCAAGAACACTTGCATGCAAATGGACACCTCTCACAAGGAAGAGAATGGATGGAGAAAAAAAACAAGGGTTTGAAGCTCTGAAAAATGGAGAAATTATCTTATCAGAACAAAAGGGAATTGATAAAATATACAATGGGATCAATCCTTATAAAAGGAGATTGTGCAAACCCTAAAAGAAACCCTAATAGGAAAAACCTAAAAGAAGCCCTAATAGGAAAACATTTAATAATTAATATAATTATTAAATGTCACTTTATGCAAACTAATGTGAAATCTTAAGAAGGGAATAAAGGTAACTTAATTAACACAATTAAGTGAAAACCTTTACTCTAACACCCCCCCTTAAGATGAGCAACAATGCAGCTACAAATAAGTGCAAGAAAGCAAAGGTAACTACAATGCAAGAAGGAAAACATGGGTCCCGACAACTAGGTCAGATCAGGTACCCAAATACAACCAAATCTCTGTAAGGTGGAGAAATAGAGAAAACCTCATGGGAAAAACTCTACTCCAAAAGGAGAAGCGGAAAGCCATTAAGAACATCACTGAAGCAGAAGAAGCTACAAACAACTGTCAAAAGATGAGTGCTATGGTGTTGAAGAACCTCCGCTGAAGGTAGGATGATCAGGATCAAGAAGACAACAATCTGCATGAGTGTCCCAAACGACACTACTCGAATCATATGGAAAACAAAGGCAAACACCTGGAACAAAGATACAGATGGCACAAGTACCAATAGTCTGAAGAACACTGATCAACTGAGAATGGAGGATTCCTTCCAAGGAAAAGCCAAGGAAGAATTAGCACGAACAATATAATACCCACGCCCCCAATTGAAGAAATGCGGTGACAGCCATTTAACCATCCAATTTAGGCCCGTATTTTTGTTGCGACGACCGTATGTTCGTCAAATTTAATGCAACTCTGGTTTTTTCCCCTTTTGGAGCTGTTTTCTTCTAGAGGTCATAACTTGGGCATACGATATCATTTTTTGGAATACGAGATATCGTCGAAAATCTGGTTCTATCAACTTTCCAGTGGTGTGGTTCTTATTGCTTAATTTTTCTGTTGGTGCATTCTACAATCAGTTGAAGTCAAAGGAGCTGCTTTCAGTCCCAAACTCATAACTTTTGATCAATTTCTCCATTTTTGCGACCTCAATGGCGTTGGAACCATTTTCAGAGTTCTTCAATTCCATCCATGCAATTTTTCCAGATTTAACACTTGGTATATTTTATTTTGTTTTTTGTGTTTTCACACTCTGGTGAATTACCTAGACATATTCATTCTTGGGAACTTTTCGTTTGCATGGGATGCTTTGTTTTTGGCTATTCTTCATGTATTTCTAGTTTTTTGTCCTTTTTAGGGCATTTTGAGCATTATTTGTAAGCAATCTTATATGTAAACACACTGAGATAAAGTGCCACACTACTGTACATGTTTTTTTGGGGATTTTGCACATAAGGTTGTGCCATATTTTGTACTCGCACTATATTATAAAGTGCCATGGGGGGTTGTGTAGTGCCTTTGTTTTGTCATCACACCTTTTTCTGGTGAGTGTCCCTCCATGACGATAATGGATCCATATGATTCCAGCCTCATGCATATGTGCTTTGTTTTGCACACCACTTTTTCAATTGCAGGTGCTTTCTTGCACACTTTCAGATGTTGTTTCTTCTCCTTCATGCACTACAGGGTGTTACACACCATTTCAGTGGATCTGTCAAGCTCTCCCAGTTTAGCATTATGGGGGGGTATTATTATACTGTTCGTGCTAAGGGCGGGTGCATGGAAATGGGTAGCCATTCTATGGACACCCTTTAAAAAAAAAGTTTTTGGACATAATGCGTGCGCGTTATAACGCGCTCACGTTATGTCGTCCGTTAAACCTAGGTAAGGTCCTAATAGATAAAAAACTACAAAGCGATAACACGAGCATGTTATAATGCGCTCGCGTTATCGACTGTTAAAAGTAAAAAAAGAAATGCAAATCTCTCATTTGCATTTCGACTTTTTTTTGTGCACCCGTGGCCAAAAACACCAAAATAGCGCGCTCGCGTTCGAGGAGAGGAATTTCTTCACCAAGCATCCAAATTTCTTTGCAACGATGGTGCCACGATGACGAGGAGCTGTAAGAGGTAAGGATTCTATGCTTTTTATTTTGAATTTGTTAGTTTTAGGTTGAATTTGATATCTATTTGTTTGAAATTTTAGGAGATGCAAATCAATCTACAAACACTCAAAATTCTCAACAGGAGGACCAACCAAATCCTCAAAATCAAAATCAACCTCCTCCACCAATCACTCAACCCCCTCCTGGCACTCAACAAAATTTAATGAGTGAAATTAAAAATAACAAAAAATAAATTGAGGATTTGATCAATAGGTTGAGTGATCCAAATGGTTCAACCATAGAAAGAATGACCCTAGCAAATTCCTTGAAAGATAGTTTAACAAACGTAGATTCAATTAGCAAACAAATAACTGGATGGGAAGATAGGAGGCATGCGGCTAGGGAGTATTATACAAATAAACTATCATACAAGGATGTGAAAGATTTAAAAATAACAAAAGGTGATTTGTGCTCATTATTCACCGACCCATGCACAAATCAAAATCTTACCCTCAATGCAAAGAGGTTTCCTATCCATTGGTGCCACCACCAACAAATGAAGGAGCGATTTTATGATAGGTGGTACATGATCTTCGATTACCCACCGTGCAACAATTGCGAGGTCCCACAATATTTCCTTAGGAAACTATACAATGAGTTCATATTGAATAAAATCCCAAATTATTTTGATATGAGGGATTTCCAGGGGAGAGGTGGGGGTCATCTCAGGATAGACCTGGTGCACAACCGGATCCTACGCAGCAAGGTAGACGAGCTCTCGCTAGGCTGCCTCATGAGCACATTGTTATGTCTTCCGTTGTGAAGGAAAGTGCTGACGTAGAGACATTGCAGGCAATCAATACTTTGACCCAGAGTGTCATCCATCATACTAGCCCTATTCTACAGTGCCATCCAGGGGAGTCTTCCAGTGGTGGTCTTCAAACACACGTGTGTCAATCTTGTGGGCTACTTGTTCACATGACCCCACCGACCCTCAGGAGACTGGTACGTAGGATTCGTCTGTAGATATGGAGATGGAGAGGGCAGGTGACATTTTGCATGAGGCATATGGCATTGATAGTCAGGTAAAAGTTATTGCATGTGTTCATTGAATTTAATTTATTAAATTTTGATTTTGAAATGCAAGATTAACTAAAAATGTTTTATGATTTTAATAAAATTGTAGGGTCATAGTGTTGAGACTGGATACACCGGCCCCCCACCAACCTATTTTTGCAATACACCTATCACTAGAGTATGTAACTAGTAAACAATTATAAGTTTATTGCATATTAATGGAATTGTTTTACGAATGGTAATTTAATATGCAATTTTGGATGTTGAACAGACTAATATTAGAGGTTTTGATGGAACACTTCCCAGTGGCGGTGGATTTACTCAAACTTTAATAGAATAAAGAGTTTAACTAATGAATCAAGTACTTAATAGATTTGTGTAGTTTGTACATGCACATCGTTGATTATGTTGAATAATTTATTGTTTTATTTTCAGTTGTTGCGAGAGGATACACCTCTGAATGTGATGAGGGCAATGGATATTGGTGTGACATCTGCTATACAATCCTTGATGGCTCTGATAGAAGAGGTATGAGGCAAATTAGTAAATTTTAATTTACATTTGTTGTTATAGATGTTAGTTAGTCAGAAATCAAACCATTATTGATTCACGTAGTTTTTGTCTATTTGTATGGTTTATACAGGGCTTGAGCATGCTTGAGCATGGGCGTGAGGATATTTCCCTCATGGAGAGAGATCGTGAGATGGCTGTAAGTGATTATTTTGAAAAATATATCATTTTTTATAATGTAATTTCTATATATTCATTTCTTTACTTCTTATTGTAATAGTTAAAACTTCACCATGAACTAAACCCTAGGAGGAGTAGCAAGAGCACTCCACGAGCGCAGTAAAAATGAGTGACAGACCTATCGCCATCTGAGCGAAAAGGAAAGGGAAAGATTTTATTTCCTGGGCATGGAGAGCAATGACTTTTGATTCCATAGTCTTTTATTGTATGCCTGCATGGCAGTTTTGTACATATTTTTTATTGGACATATTTGACATTATATGCCTAGATGGCATTCTCGTAAGCCTATATGGCTATTTTGTACATATATTTCATACTTATATCGACATATATTTATGTATGCCTACATGGCTATTTGGTTAATACAAATATCTTTTTTCGATGCTTGTCTATATTTGCATTCTAAATTGATGGTTCAATAGATATGAGTTACGTATATTCAAGTGTATACTTTACAACTTACGTGTATACTTTGTGACTTACGTGCATTCGAGTGTATACTTTGTGCCTTACATGTTTTCATGCATATACCTTGTATTCGTGCATATACTTTGTTTTAATTTGTGTATACTATGTATTCGTTTGTATACTTTTTGAGGCTTACGTGTTTATGAGTACTTGTAGTTCCCTTATTGACATGTACATGTTTGACTTATTCACGTGTATAATTATTAATTGGTTAGTCGTAGCATTGATCTATGTCATCCTCAATGCATGATCCTTGAGATGGAGTAAGTACACCCTCAAGGTCAAAAGGAGTTTCACATGCATTCTTCGTAGGCTCATTTTGGTAGTGAAACCAAAAACCTCTTGCATCATTGAAATGAAAAAAAAATTCCTTTATAGCAGGTCTGAAGCCATTATCATTCTCCATTAGTTCTTCATGTATCCACTCCCCATTAATGGTTGTCTCATGACCTTCATGAAACCAAGCACTTATCTCATTTGTGATAGAAGAAATGTATGAAGATTTATCTTCCACCTTATGAACCATTCATTATCATGAGAGATGGGTTCTTGTGAACCACTACTGATGAATCATGGGTCAATGAGATTGACTTGTAAAACTACACGATTGAATCCTGATAGAATTATCACAATATTTATATATCTAAATATTGCCATTGAATCCTGAATACTGCCATCTTACCCACACAAGATTCTGGAAGATGCTTCCCACCCTTCTCTTAGTGGTTGCTCTCATTGCACCTTCTACCTAGCTTCATCTTGGTGTAGACAATACAAAGTCCCCAACTTGAGATCTTCACACACGCAAGAACAACTGCGTCCTTCCTGTAGCTTGGATGGATCAACTTGCAACCAAGAACCCACGATACTTCCTGGTGTAGATTGCCTTCTACACGCTCAGAACCTTCTGCCTCTGATACCATTCTGATGCAGTGGAAACAACACAAGACAGTGGCTCATCCACCCTTCTCACTCCTTAACCTACTGATCACTATTGATCAAGACATGTTCTTAAGCCTCTAACTCTATCCGCCACCTTTCTGCTATTCAAAGCCCGAGTCACACATTGCTCAAACACAATGGTTGAGTGATGTAATGGTTTCTTTGAAAACCGTTATACATTTAAAACCATACAAAAATTTCACACTCGGTCATATTACGTATATTCCCTATCAACTGAAACCGTTTTTCCCATTCCATTCGAGACTGTCATAAAGAAACTCGAAAACAAGACATCCATGACATTCAAAAGAATAGTGAATCCTTCAAAACTAATCTGCATTCACAATTTACAAAACAATAAACCAGGAAAGATAGAGAGAACGACACGACGGGAAATGGAAACTCCTCTTTAACGAATTCTAGATATTAACACTTCAAAAACATACATGCTTTAAATGGCTCTTTGGCCGAAGGCCAGAGAGCCCGATTTCTTCTCCCTCTTGTTTACTCTCTTTTTTGTTTTCCCGTAGTTGCACTCTCTATTTCCTCTATCTCCTCATATTCAGTTACATGTTGTCTCTTTATAGAGATTCTAGGGTAGTTAGACAAATTGTTCATCTACCCGATATTCCCATTCGGTTACAACTGTCATTTAATCCTTTTGATGAATATATCATTGCAATTTTAAACACTTAACCATTTCTTAACATGGTCCCATGAAATTCTAAATGACTAAAACATTACAAAATTATGAAGCTTGTCATAAATTTCAAGAGTCGAGGTGTCCCCGCACCAGTATCCTAGTTGTCCCTTTGTTGATTTATCTCCTCACTGATCCATCTTATTGGATTCTTTCACCTTTTACCCATCACTTTCTTGAAAAACTCAATTTTAGGCCTTGTAGCCTTCTGCCCCAATTTGGCCTCCTAGAACCCATTTTCTTGACTTCTCTCACAATCAGTCTTAACAACCCCCAAATGTTTTTGTAAATTCTTTCTTTTGATCATCAAGGCTCCAATATTTACCAAGCCTTAGGTCCTACAAGTTTTTGTACATATGATTGTCCTCAAACCCCCTATTTTCAAGGGTTCTTATGGTTTTTGGCTCTTTTTCCTTCTTTGAGGGCTTCAACAACCTCCTTAGCTCTCCTCCTAGCACACACATGACTAAGATACATGTGCCTACACTTCAATACTCTTTATTGGCATAAACCAATCCATTTAGCAACTCTCCTTGCTGCTGTCCTCTCCAAGCTACTAGCCAGAATGCACTTGCACTCGCCTAGTGCTTGATGATTTCATCACCTTCCCTACAAAACAAGACCCCAAAACCTATATGTACACTATTTACATAGTCCCCAACTTGATTCCAAGTGGCCATGAGAGGAAAGCCACGGGAAGTCAAGTGGGACTCATTATTCACAAAACTAGCCTGAACCGGCAATGAGACCAAGAAAACCAAAAACTTGCAAAAAGATAACCAGTCGGTCTAGATGACTAATCTAATGCTACAAAAGATAATTAAGTGACACAAATGGAAGAATCAAAGCATTAGATAAGTCCCTTCAATCAATTCTTGATTGGATGAAGGCTCAAACACAAAAATTTAATGAAAACTTGCTCTCTTCCAATCACAAAAATGTACTCTCCAAGTCTCAATTCGTGAAAACAATCCTCCAACCCAGGTATTAGGGTTTTTTTGACCTTATATACCTTTCTCCCATGTTCTAGGACCCTTCGGTCGGGCTTAGAGCATCATTAGTGTCATTTTCCAACTTTTAAGACAAATAGCCAAGGCAACATTGCTCAAAATGCTCATAGTGTCCAAGACTTACCCAAACCGCAAGCGCCTAACAAACCTATTTCCAATTCACTCATCAAAAACACTCTTGGGACTTTATATGATATTCCTTATTCCCTCTTTCATCCTAATCTGATAGTAGCCACTTTTCAAATCAATCTTGGAGTAGTACCTAGCACCCCCCTAAACAGTCCATTAAGTCTTCTATCCTAGGAATAGGAAACCTATATCTAATGGTTATCCTATTTATGGCCCTAGAATCAGTACACATTCTCCACTTATCTCCCTTCTTAGGTGCCAATAGCACTGGAACAACACATGGGCTTATGCTTTTCTTGATCAACCCTTGGTCCAAAAGTTCTTGAACTTGCCTTGCTATCTCCTTGTTCTGCTCCGATGTCATTTTGTATGCAGCCTTGTTAGGTAATGTTGCTCTTGGTACAAAGTCAATTTGATGACTGATTGCCCTCTTAGGTGGTAGTGTAGCTGGTGTGCCTTCACAAATGATATCCTTGAACTGATCCAACAGTTGCTTCACCTCTGCTGTCATAGGTAGCTGACTAGGTGACTCCTCCTCCTTTGGCTTCAACATGATTGCATAGACAACTCCTTCCTCCTTCATGTCTCTTAGGAATTCCTTTCCACTCATCAAAAGTACACTAGATTATGCCTTTTCCACTATCCTTCTTGGGGAAAAAACTTCATGGTTAAGCGTTTGAGCTGGAGTATACTGGAATGGGTGACCTCCCAGGAAGGCCTAGTGCCTCACCTCTGTGAGCATCACTTAGATGCAATGATTGCTAAGTGGGCCATTCAATATCATTTCAAATTTGTTTCTTTAAACAACTTACAAATTTGCAACTTAAGACTCCTCCAACCTAAGGGATCGATCCAGTGGAACGTAGCTCAGAGCGATTCCACGTGTTTTGGTGCGAAAGAGGACCATGCCTAGCATAAAAATAGCTATTTGGACATGTTGGAATAGTCCGCTTGGTCACACAAGTTGCAGAACGAAAGTTGCACCACTCTGCAACTTTGCACTACTTGCATTTGATGCTTTTTCCACCAAGTGAAAATCCGCCACCACTAGAAAACCACTTCAAGATAGCCAAAACCGAGAGAGGTTTTTGTAGACAAGCTCAATGCAATCCTATAGGTTTAGATGAAAAGTTTCTAAGGATCACGATATCCAAGTAATAGCATGCTGAAGTTTGCAGCTATTTTGTACTTTGGACCCTTAAGGGATCAATCTGGTGGAACATAGCTCGGAGCGATTCCACGTGTTTCGATGCGAAAGAGGACCATGCCTACCATAAACATACCTATTCGGATGTGTTGGAACATTCCGCTTGCTCACACAAGTTGCAGAGCGAAAGTTGCACCACTTTGTAACTTTGCACAACTTGAATTTGACACGTTTTCCATCAAGTGAAAATCCACCTGCCACGAGAAAACCACTCCAAGATAGCCAAAATCGAGAGAGATTTTTCTAGAGGGGTCCAACACCTTTTTGTAGGATCAGACGAGAAGTTTCTAAGCATCACGGTATCCAAATAATAGCATGCTAAAGTTTGCAGCTATTTTGCACTTTGGACCCTTAAGGGATCTATCCGGTGGAACATAGCTCAGAGCGATTCCACGTGTTTCGATGTGAAAGAGGACCATGCCTACCATAAAAATACCTATTCAAATGTGTTGGAACAGTCTGCTTGATCACACAAGTTGCAGAGCGAAAGTTGCACCACTTTGCAACTTTGCACAACTTGAATTTGACACGTTTTCCATCAAGTGAAAATCTGCCGCCACGAGAAAACCACTCCAAGATAGCCAAAATCGAGAGAGGTTTTTCTAGAGGGGTCCAATGCCTTTTTGTAGGATTAGACGAGAAGTTTTTAAGCATCACGGTATCCAAGTAATAGCATGCTAAAGTTTGCAGCTATTTTGCACTTTAGACCCTTAAGGGATTGATCCGGTGGAACATAGCTCAGAGTGATTCCACGTGTTTCAATGTGAAAGAGGACCATTCCTATCGTAAAAGTACCTATTTGGAAGTGTTGGAATAGTCCGCTTGCTCACACGAGTTGCAGAGCGAAAGTTGCACCACTTTGCAACTTTGCACAACTTGAATTTGACACGTTTTCCATCAAGTGAAAATCCGCCGCGACTAGAAAACCACTCCAAGATAGCCAAAATAAAGAGAGGTTTTTCTAGAGGGGTCCAACACCTTTCTCTAGGATCAGATGAGAAGTTTCTAAGCATCACGGTATCCAAGTAATAGCATGCTGAAGTTTGCAGCTATTTTGCACTTTAGACCCTTAAGGGATCAATCCGGTGGAACATAGCTCAGAGCGATTCCACGTGTTTCGGTGTGAAAGAGGACCATGCCTACTATAAACATACCTATGTAGATGTGCTGGAACAGTCCGCTTGCTCACACGAGTTGCAGAGCGAAAGTTGCACCTCTTTGCAACTTTGCATAGCTTGAATTTGACACATTTTCCATCAAGTGAAAATCTGCCGTCACGAGAAAACCACTCCAAGATAGCCAAAATAGAGAGAGGTTTTTCTAGAGGGGTCCAATGCCTTTCTTTAGGATTAGACGAGAAGATTCTAAGTGTCACAGTATCCAAGTAATAGCATGCTGAAGTTTGCAGCTATTTTGCACTTTGGACCCTTAAGGGATCGATCCGGTGGAACATAGCTCGGAGCGATTCCACATGTTTCGATACGAAAGAGGACCATCCCTACCATAAAAATACCTATTAGGACATGTTGGAATAGTCCGCTTGCTCACACAAGTTGCAATAAAATGTGTACAAATTGTTTACATGACCTTTATATGACCTTTTTCACATTGTTTACATTTCAAAATTCAAAGTTTGCAAATTTTCCTACTCAAGGCATTTACAGAACAAGGTGCTACTACACCAAACATGAAATTCAACCTTACAATATTTGAGTATATCTCATTATGTAATTAAATCTTATTACAATGCCTCTGGCACTTCGTTCTCTCAGATCTTTTACAATGTCACTCATACATTCAAGATTCTTTTTAAATGTCTACATCATAGGTGCTCATCATGAGGTTAACTTCAAATGAGTAACTTGAGATTCCCTCACTAAGCTTCACATGATCTCTTATAATGGCTTGAAATCAAAATTGGGATTTGTCAAAATCATCAAAATAAGCATGTTGCATTGCTTTTTTCGCTGAGATTTTTGATAATGGCTCTTAAATCAGCATTTTCTGGAATGAAAGATCAATCAACCCTTAGTAGTTTACTTACAAATACGCAAAGTAAAAGAGAAAAAGAAAGAGCATCCAAAATGGAAATGAAATAAAAATAGATGGAAGGGACTTACAGATGTTGCATGTAGGCATCAAAATAAGGATGTTGCATTGCTTTTCTGGTTGACATTCTCTTCGATGGCTCATATATCAGCATTTTTTGCAAGGGGACACCAATCACTGTAAAAAAAGATGATAGCATTGGCATCAAACAAATTAATGTGCATACAAGTATAAATTAATAAGAACCAATGTGCATATACTTAGAAATTAATCCAACGAACCATCCGGTTCTGCTCTACTCTTTATTGTGTCAAGTATTGCCTCATGGTCAGACTCACGGACCTTCCATAACGTCTTGTTCAAAGGTCTACCCCCATATTTGGTCAAATGAACATTGGATGCCATGACAAGGTTCGAGTAATGAAGAATCTTATGATGCATGTCAAAGTCCTGAAATAGCCAATGTTTAACACTTGAATGTGGGTACCTTCTAAGCCATGTTCTAGTAACCACAACTGAGCCTGTAGGGTATTCGATGTTTTCTCCATCTATAAGTGGGGCCTCCAATTTATTTTTGGTCTCAACATGACACAAGTAATAGTTTGTTCCCTCTTCATTGTCTTCATCTGCAATAACTGCATAAACATGCCTTGCATTGATATGTGCAAAAAATCTCTTGGAATTTGTCAACATTACGAATACAGTACAAAGTAAGATATAACGATATGGAATTTCAACAACTAAGAAAGTAGATATATCACCTCATTGAACTAGATCTGATATGTGGTCAAAATCGACCGATAATTCTATATGTGTCAGTTCCAATGTCATCGGAGGGTGATACGTGTGAAGTGGGCTAAGATAACTTGTGAACCATTTGTCAACCCACTCCCCTGACTCACAATCATTCCAATCTTGCATTGTACATGAAGAACAAAAGCATGCCATCTTTCGTGTATCGATACTCCATGAACCTGTATTTGAGCTAAGGAAAGAGTGTACCTCACTCGATCCTATTAGTGTACAACAGTCTTCATATGGTGCAATGTTAGTATCATCCATCGACCAAAAAAATCTATGAATTGAAGACGTACCTTCATTACCTAGATCCATCAAAACATTACACCACTCGATGATTGATTTTGCATCTATCAAATTTGCACTGTCTTTATACTTTAACTCTTCTTGTGCTAATGCTCTTTTCACGCATGCTCCTGCACCATCATGCTCCCCCTTTCCATGTCCAGCCTCTCAAAAGTTCCACATATGTTGAACACCTGTAATGACATGCATCCTGCACAACCAGTAGAACATGCACGAGTTCTTGAACTGTGCTGCACAGTTATCAGACCATATTATATGTTGATCGTATTCTATGCCCCTCTGATTCAAACCACTGTAGAACATCTAGAAGCAACCTTGCACGAACTCTGCAGAATGTGTGCGATCATCACTAATGTAAAAGTGGTACTCCCTCATTACCTTCCTTTGCTCATCTGTACTATCAGATGCATGAATGAATGCTATGTGCACAAATATCAAAACTTGTGTAGAGTTGTAATATTGTGATTGTACCTCATTTTGTGGTTGTAGAGTTTAGTTCTCTGCAAAGTCAACCACGAATACTATGCTTCCAACTGGAAAGGTGTCCTTGCATAGCTTGAAGTGCGTGTCCAACCATCGGGCTCTATGGGTATGCATTGCATACTCAGAAGTATATTGTCATGAAATGTGGTCATAAATTTGTACACTGGAATCTTCTCAATAACCAAATCACACCTTTTTGCTTGAGACCCATCTTTTGTAGCATATGCCACTGTTTTATACTTCCTGAACTCTACTATTTTTTGTCCCACCTCATCTGTGCTTTCCATATGTTGACATACTGGCATACGCTGGAAGCCACCGCAACACTCGCATGAATCATCCAAGCATGTTGTCCTATAGAATATTTGGCCATCCTCTATTTGACATAAATTTTTTGATAAGAACTCTCTTGAAGATTTTGGTGGGGCTTCTATGCCACAATCCTGCAAAACATCGTTAGTATGCAAATCTAAACATATAGAACGATAAACATCGTAATGGTTAGAAAATTCAATATGTAGTCTACAACAACAAGTAGTGCGTGTGTGATTTATCTTGACATAAAAAGGTTTAAGCAGTTCAAAATATCTTTGAGAAATAATAATTTGAGGATAATCATTTTCAAATTTCCGAAAAATTTGGGTTTGAGTCATATCCAAAAAATGCTTTGGATGTGGCTCACGATTCCAACTACCGATTCTCCTTCTTACCACATCCCTTTGATTTGGAGATGGCCTTGTGTTATTCTTCCAATACTCTTCAATTAGTGTTCTCAAGGCTTCGACAACTTCTTTATCTTTTCGTGACAGTCTCCCCGAGAATGCCCATAATTCATTTGTATCATTGCCCTCAATTCTTTGCCGCCTTTGAATGGCTCTTGATAAAGTTTTTCTACTAATTCCTATTTTTTCACTAGTCTTTCTAATTAGGCGAGCTCTCTTTGTTTGACAACTTACCAAAGTCGATGTAATCACACGTCGGGTGACATTACTATCCTTTGAGCGTGAGGTCTTACCCACACTCTCATAAGCATCCATTAGATTCTTCACAATAGTGTCTTCACTCGATGCATTCGATGTTCTCAACCCAAGAGTCTTCATGATGTTCCTATACTTTACACCCCGCATCATTTCAACAAATAGTTGACATCTTGCAGTCTCATTTAGCCTTTCAAAGAATCTTTCCCAAATCTTATCAGCATATCTTCTACAAGTGCGTGTTGAAATCTTACCTTCCATGTGCTGCAAAATCTCATCATCAATATTAATCAAATACTTTGGTTTTCTACGCAAAATTCTTGGTGGTGTTCTCCTAGGTACATACATCTCAACATTAGGAATTTCATCAATATTTAATTCAGGTGGGCTAGATTGCATACCTTCGATCGAGGGTGGAGAAGAAGACATACCTTGAGGTTCACATGGGAATGATGGCATACCTTCTTCATCAATTTCGAGTGATGATGTACTCTCGACTTGAGATGTGTTGGATGGTGTCCAACAATATTCACTTGCGGTAAATGGTGTCCCTCCATATTCACTTGCAGTAGATGGTGTCCATCCATATTCACTTGTGCTAGATGGTGTCCCTCCATATTTGCTTGTGCTTAATGGTGTCCCTTCATATTCACTTGTTGTAGAGGGTGTGTCTCCAACTACGGTATCTAAATATGTTTTACGACGATGCTTTCACATTCGTGCCTTTTGTGCTGCCAATTCCTGTTCTCTTTTTGACGGTTGAGGTTCCTCTACAACCGGGTTGTTCTCATCAATCATTTCCAATTTCTTCTTTTCATGATATGCCGCCACCCGAACTCTCTCCTTTTCTTTCAAGGTTTCATTCTCTTCGTTTGTTAGTTTACTCTTTGTCTTTTTCTTCAGCATGGCAGATAATTTTATCTATACCATGGTAATGAGACGAATATTAGTTCCTAAAAAATGTATCCATTCAAGATAATTGAAAAATATATGTCATTGAAGGCTTCATTTAAATAATACTTACAATCATCTTGTACAAAAGTAGTCTTTTATTGTTGATGGTTCTAGCCAACCACCAAGGGAATAAGGACTATGATGTAAAGTCCCAATAGTTTTTTTGATGTGTGAGTTAAGGCAAACTTAGGGTAGTCTAGAGCCTTGAAGTTTGGAGAAGCCTGAATGATGAAATTAGGCAAATTAGTCCATGTACACTTGGCAATTTGTCCTAAAAGTGGGAAAAGGGCATTAATGATGCTCTAGGCCCGACCCAAGGGTCCTAGCATGTGGGAGAAAGGTATATAAGGTCATAAAAACTCTAATTGAGCATGTGGGAAAGCTATTGTATGATTTCAAGTTTTTGAAGGTGAATTTGTGAGTTGGAAGAGTGCAAATTTCATTGAATTTCTGTTTTTGTGCCTTCATCCAATCAAGAATGGATTGAAAGGACTTGTCTAATGCTTTGAGTCTTTCAATTGTGTCACTTAATTACTGTGTGAAGCATTATACTAGCCATTTAGTTCAATTGCTTTCTATTTTGCAAGTTTTTAGAGTTTTTGGTCTCATAGCCGGTTCATGGCAGTTTTTTGAAATAATGATCCCCACTTGAATTCTCGTGGCAAGGCTACCATGGCAACTTGGAATCAAGTAGGGGAATGTTTTTATAGTGTACATATGGTGTGTGGTGTCTTGGTTTGTAGGGGAGATGGTGAATTCATCAAGAACTAGGCGAGTGCAAGTGCATTTTGGCTAGTGGTTTGGAGAGGACAATAGTAAAGAAAGTTGCTAAATGGACTGGTTTGTGCCAATCAAGAGCAAGAGAGTGTGGGAACACGTATTCCAGACATGTGTGTGCAAGGAGGAGAGTTGAGGAGGTCATTGAAGCCCTCAAAGTTGGAAAAAGGAGCCAGAACCCTAGAAACCCTCGAAAATAGGGGGTATGAGGATAGTCCTATGTACGGACGCCAAAGGGACTAAACACCTGGTAAATATTGAAGCCTATGGTACCACTAGAAAGAGGGAGAGAGGGAGAGAGTGGGAGAGTGGGGGAGAGTGGAGAGAGTGGGAGAGTGGGGGAGAGTGGGAGAGAGTGGAGGTAAGTGTATAGGGCTAAGTGTATAGGGCATAAGGATTAGGGTTTAGAATAATGGGTATAGGGTTGAGGGTATAGGGCTAAGTGTATAGGGTATAGGGATTAAGGTTTAGAATAATGGGTATAGGGTTGAGGGTATTGGGTTTCAGATTGAGGTTTAGGGTTTAGGGTTTAGTGTACAAGGTTGAATGTAGGGTTTAGGGTTTAAGTATAGGGTTGGGGGATGATGTTTAGGGCTTAGGTTATAAGGTTGAGGGTATAGGGTATAAGGATGAGGGTTGAAGGTGTAGGGTTGAGGTATAGTGTTCAAGGTTGGGGGTGTAGGGTTAACTTGTATAGAGTATAGGGATTAGGGTTTAGAATATTCGGTATAGGGTTGAGGGTATTGGGTTTAGGGTTGAGGGTTTAGAGTACAAGGTTTAATGTAGGATTTAGTGTTTAATTATAGGGTTAAGGGTTCAAGGATAATGTTTAGGGTTTAGGAATAATGTTAAACATAAAACCCTACAATCTCAAGTCTTAACCCTATACCTTATACCCTTAACCCTACAACCTAAAACCTAATCCCTATACCCTATACACTTAACCTCATACCCTTAACCCTGAACATTATACCTCAACCCTCAACCCTTAAACTTGTACATAAATCCTAAAACCTAAACCATCAACCCTAAACCTAATATCCTCAACCCATTACCCTCAACTATATACCCAATATCCTAAACCATAATCCATATACCCTATACACTTAACCTTATACCCTCAACCCTAAACACTATCCCTCAACCTCAACCCTCAACCCTATACCTTAAACCCTAAACCCTCATCCATCATCCCTATACCATATACCCTCAACTTTATACCTAATATCCTAAACCCTAAACCTTATTCCCTATACAATTAACCCGATAACCTCAACCCTATACCTTAAACACTAAACCTTACACTCTCAACCCTCATAGGGGGAGAGAGAAATAGGGGGAGGGAGGGATTGGGGAGAGAGAGAGAGAGGTTGGGAGGGAAAGAGGAGAAAAAGATAAGTAGAGAGGGAAGGAGAGGTAGAGATACATGAGAGATAAAGAGTAGATAAGGAAGTATAGATGGAGGGAGAGGTATGGAGGGAGAGAGAGGGAGGTGAAAGAGAGGTGAGATAGAGAGAAATAAAGAGAGTTTGGTAGGGAGTCAATTTCACCGAATTGCCAAGCTAGTGGGCCCACTAGCTTGCCAATTCGATGAAATTGGAAACCTAACTTGACCTATTTGAAAAAATGGGTCCAAGTGGTCTCCCAGAGTAGTGTAAATGTCAGAGACCCCCCATTTCTTCAGACCAACCCCTCAAGCAATTTCAAGGAATGGGATTACCCAATTAGTGAAATTGGAAATGTATTGGTCTGTTTGACAAAATGGGTCCAAGAAATGGGGTCTCTCGGTGATCCCCATTTTTTGGACCCATTTTTTCAAACAGACAAGTTAGGTTGCCAATTTCACCGAATTTCCAAGCTAGTGGTCCCACCGGCTTGCCAATTCAGTGAAATTGGCAATGTAGTG
>CM021108.1:384015582-384254138 GCA_007115665.2 Sequoiadendron giganteum
TATATTTTTTGTTTTGTTGTCGAGGATGGTGCTAAAGTTTAGAATTCTTAAATCATGTTTTATTTCATTTATATTGCTTTCTTAATTTAGGAACTTTAATTTTAAGTAATTAGGACCTGTAGAATTTTTAAATCCACCCTAAAATACTTAATAACAGTGTGCAGTAAAATCTATTAAGCTCAAATTACTATTACATATGACAACAAAGAGATTCTCTAGGAAGATTTCTCCCATCAAACCAGAATTGATGCAGGAGCATCCAGTGGTGTAGGGAAATATTGTATCACCCAAAAAAACTATTTTTCCTTATTTTCTTTAGTTTTTTTGAGTCCCATGATGGCACTTAAGGGGTGTAAGACAGTTAGAAGTCAGTAAAGGTGAAAAATGGTCACTTACTATTTTTAATAATTCAGTCTAAACGGGCTTGTATGGACTTGAAAATTGACCCCAAGGAGAGAAATTGAAAAATATTTTTGGTGGTGAAAGAATCATCTCAATACCCTGTATGGTTTGAGAGATATTAAAGTTTTCATCTTGAGAAATTTCTCCAATGCAGCTTCATATTCAAATATGAAAACCTTAGAAGCCCCAAAACAACTTGAAAAGTGAATGAGCCGATTTTTGATTGATTCAGCATTGTAGATCTCTTCAAGAGCTTTCCAACGATATATTATTTTAGAAAATCAGAAACATATCAAAATTTATGGCCCCACAAAGCTACCCTACTAAAAAGTGAATTTCATTAAAATATCTTCCTAGGAAAGAAAAAAAAATGGAAGGGAAAGTTACACTTTCTAGAACATTCTAGGGTGGTTATTGGGTAAAATAAAAAGAGATAAGTAGGGGTTGTAGAAGGTGGCTCCATTAGTGCAGATTGTTGCTCCAAATAATATATTTTGTTTTCAGAGTTGATTTTGTTGTAATGAATCAAGCCCATGAGGCTATAGCATTGTAAGTTTTGAATCTTTAATTTTATTTTATGAAAATAATTGAAAGTGAGTTATTTTTTGTCTTACATCTTCTGCATTGGTGTCTATTATTATGATTTGTGTGTGTTGCGGATGGTGTGGCCCTCATCAAATGGTATTAGAGTGGGTTTTGTTGAGTGTTCAAACAAACCGCCGAACGTGAGGTAGTTTGCACTTGGACTTGTGGTTGTTGGTTTTGGAGAAAAGTGATCAGAATGCCTCCGCAAAGAAACTGTGGTCGTGGAAGGAATGTTATTGTACCAAAAGAGGGTTTTAGAGCCCTGCAAAGACAAGTTCAGGCATTGAAAGAGGATCTATGTTGAGGTTTTGAGCCAAGAAGAGGAGGTGAAAGTGAAGATGAAGCTGAAAATGAGGAACAGTTTGAAGAACAAGATCGATGTTTCTACATTTTTTGGAAATCTTAACCCAGAAGTGTTGATTGATTGGATCAACGATATGGAGGAGTAATTTGAGTATGAGGAGGTGGAAGAACTTGAGAGGGTCAAATTTGCAAAGACCAAGCGAAAGGGTCATGCAAATATTTGGTGGAAAGAGGTACAACTAGAAATAAATCAAAGAGGAAAAGAGAAAATAATAGGATGGGATCGTATGGTGGACAAATTAAAAATATAGTTCATTGCTATGGATTATGAGCTAGATTTGTTGAAGAAGATGCAAGGGTTGAAATAAGAGGGAAAATCCTTCAAGGAGTATACATAAGAATTCTACTATGTCTTGATCAAAATAGGTCATTCTGAGGCCAATAAGGAGAAATTATCTCGTTACATAAATGGGTTGAAGTCGAGTATTCAAGAAGAGTTGGATCTGGTAAGAATGTCTACCATTAAAGATGCATATCAATTTTCTTTGAAGGTAGAAGAAAAGTTGAGTAGAAGATTTGAAACCAAGAAAAGAGGTGGGAGTCATGGTGGAAAGACTAGTGGACGACCATATGGAGGTCTAAATGAATATCAAAGGAAGGGTGAAAGATCTAGTAGCATCCAAAACTAGAAAGGAGATAACACCTATCATCCTCGTGATCAAAATAATGGAGACCAAAGAGGAAGAGGAAGATCTGAATGAGGAAAGGGAAGAGGAGGCTTTTGAGGAACCAATTTTCAATGTGAAGAAGAAGGACGTAGATCCTATGAGTTTCCTCAACATCAAGGAAGGAAAAATAGAAGACCTCAGGATAATGCATGAGTTGCACATGTAGATGAAGATGTTGATTCTTCATATTGTAAGGATGCAGAAAGAGGAGAGGTTCTTGTTACTAGAAGAGCCTTGTTGATTGAGGAGAAGGAACTAACTCAAAGGAAGAATTTATTTCACACCAAATGTAAGTGTGAAGGTAAATTTTGCAATGTTATTATTAATGGAGGTAGTACTGATAACCTTGTTTCAAAAGAGATGGTTAGTAAGTTGCGGTTGGAGAGAAGAAGGCATCTGAATCCATACTAGATTGCTTGGTTGTAGAAGGACCATAAAGCTTTGGTAAATGAATAATTTTTGGTAAAGTTCAAGATTAGAAATTACCATGATGAGGTATTGTGTGATATTATTCCTATGGATGTTTGTCATATATTTTTAGGGAGACAGTGGCAATTTGGTCAACGAGTAGTACATGATGGATGATGGGGAGCCCTATACCACAAGAGAACTCTTGCTCTTCCCAAGACCTATTCTTTGGTATTCTTAAGGTATTCCACTCTACCCTACTCAGGGATTTCTCCTAAACCCCTAATGCCTTATAGGTCTCTCCACCAATTTCAAAATCTTCACCAACACTCCCATTCCACCACTGGGCTTCCTTGAGCTCCACACTGACCCAAATGTGTCCTAACCACTCCAGGGCTAGGGTAAGGTGGTCTTGTTGTTCTTTAGGTGTTTTGACTCCTCACTAATCCATTTCATTGGATACTTTCTCCCTTTTCCCTTCGCTTTCAAGAATTTCTAGTTTCTAGGCCTTGTAGCCTTTTTACCCCTTTTAGGCCTCGTAGAACCCGGTTTCTTGGCTTTTCTCAAAAACGGCCTTAACAACACCAAAATATTTTTGGATATTCCTTCTATTAGTACCCTAGGCTTCAATATTTACCAGGTTTAAGGTTTTGCAAGTTTCCATACATAGGACTGTCCTCATACCCCCTAATTTCAAGGGTTTCTAGGGTTTTGGCTCCTTTTTCCAACTTTGAGGGCTTCAATGACCTCCTCAACTCTCCTCCTTGCATAGAAATGTCTAGAATAAATGTTCCCACACTATAATTCTCTTTATTGGCACAAACCAATCCATTTATCAGCTTTCTTTACTGCTGTCCTCTCCAAGCCACTAGCCAGAATGCACTTGCACTCGCCTAGTGTATGATGAATTCAAATCTTCCCCTACAAACAAAGACTCCACACACACTATTTACACTGTAAAAACAGTCCCCTACTTTATTCCAAGTGGCCATGGTAGCCTTTCCATGGGAATTCAATTGGGGATCATGATTTCCAAAAACCTGGCCTAAACCAGCTATAAGGCCAAAACTCCAAAAACTTGCAAAATAGAAAACAATTGAACTAAATGGCTAATATAATGCTTCAAATAGTAAATAAGTGACATAATGGAAAGCCTCAAACCATCATACAAGACCTTTCAATCCATCACTGATTGGATGAAGGCTCAAACACAAAAATTCACTCAAAAGTTGTTGAATTCCAATCACACAATATGCTCTCCAAGTCTCAATTCGTGAAAATGAACTTCCAACCCCAGTATTAGGGTTTGGATGACCTTATATACCTTTCTCCCACATGATAGGACCCTTAGGTCAGGCTTAGAAAATCATTAATTCCTTTTTTGAACTTTTAGGCCAAATTCCTAAGACAACATTATCTAGTTTTTCCTAATCTCTACACTAAGACTTTCCCAAACCTCAAAGCTCTAAACCAACCTAAGTTTTCCATAACACACACATCAAAAACACACTTGGGACTTTACAATTAGTCCTTATTACCTTGGTGGTTGGCCAGAACCACCTACAAGCCAAAATTGCCAAGATCTTCCAAAAGACCCTTAAGGTGCTCCTGCACCAATGGACATGCCACCACCTATTATTTGACAAAGGATGGAGTTTTTTATAAGTTGAAGGCCTTGAAAGAGGCAAAGGAAAAGGTATGTAGTAATGCAAGAATTTTTTTGGTTGATGGAAGAAAGTTCATAGAAGGAATGAGGCATGAGCATATGTGTTTTATATCGATCAGTAAAGTTGATAAAGAATATTTTAATGAGGTATCGGTAGAGGTTTCAGATTTGTTGAATGATTTTCAGGATATTGTTTTTGATAAAATACTTGAAGGTCCTTTAGTAAGGAATATTAGCCATTAGATGGATTTGATTCTTGGAGCCAGTTTGCCAAATAAGGCATCCCATCGAATGAATCTAGTAGAGAATGAAGAGTTAAATAGACAAGTGCAAGAGTTGTTGCGGAAGGGATTGATTCAAGAGAGTTTGAGCCCATGTGCGATACTTGTAGTACTAGCACCGAAGAAGGATGGAGAATGGAGGATGTGTAAAAACTCTTGAGCCATCAACAAGATCACCATCAAGTACAGATTCCCCTTGCCAAGGATGGATGACATTATGGATTGTTTGAGTGGAGTTTAGCACTTCACAAAGATAGATTTGAAGAGTGGATATCACCAGATTTGGATTAGAGAAGGAGATGAATGGAATAAAACCTTCAAAACCGAGGGCTTGAACGAGTGGTTAGTCATACCTTTTGGGCTAACCAATGCACCAAGCACATTTATGCAACTTATGAATGAGGTATTGAAATAATTTTTAGGAATTTTTTTTATTGTTTATTTGGATGATATTTTGATTTTTATTAAGACATTGGAGGAGCACCTCATGCATATTCAAAGAGTTTTTGAGAAGCTAAGGGAGGAGAAGCTATTGATTAATTTGAAGAAATATAGTTTTGTGAAGAGGGAGTTGGTGTATCTATGATTTTTTTATCTTAATAGAGGGTCTTAAAATGGATCCAGAGAAGGTGAGAGCTATCATTGAATGGCATACCCCAAGGAGTATTACAAAGGTAAGATCATTTCATTGTTTAGAAAGGTTTTACAAAAAAATTATTAAGAATTTCAGTAGTAATTATGCACCTCTAATTGAAGAAATAAGAGGGGATAGAAAGGATTTTAAATCAACTATAGGAGCAACAAAGAGTTTTGATATGTTTAAGAAGAAATTCACAAAGCAACTTGTTTTGGAACTTCTAGATTTCAATAAGGTATTTCAATTAGATTGTGATGCTAGTGGCACTACCATAGGACCTATTTTGAGTCAAGAAGGTAAGCCTGCTGCCTATTTTAGTGAGAAGTTGAATGATGCGAAGAAGAAATATTTTGTTTATAGTCGGGATTTTTATGCTATATTTCATGCTTTGAAGAAATGGAGACACTATTTGTTTCCAAAATAATTTGTTTTATATTTGATCACTAGGCTTTGTAGTATCTCAATAGTCAAGGAAAGTTAAATAAAAGGCATTTAAAATGGGTTGAGTTTTTGCAGAATTATACTTTTTTTTGAAGCACAAGAGTGGAAGGTCAAATAGAGTTGCAGATGTCATAAGTAGAAGGATAAATTTGTTGATAGAGATGAATATAGAGGTTGTTGGGTTCAATGAACTCAAGAGTTTGTATCCTAAAGATCTAGACTTTGCAAAATCTTGGAAGACTTGTTTGGAACCTGTTCCATTGGATAGGACAAGATGGTTGGATTTCTTAATCCAAGATGGGATGTTGTTTAGAGGAAGCCAATTGTGCATTCCAAGGAGTTCTATGAGAGAAAATCTAATCAAGGAGAAGCATAGTGGAGGATTGGCTAGACATTTCAGTCAAGATAAGACCATTGCTCTTGTTAGTGAGAATTATTATTAGCCACAATTACAACAAGATGTTAAGAAGTTTGTACAAAGTTGCAGAGTATGTCAGATGGCAAAAGGAACAAGTTAGAATATTGGATTGTATCATCCATTACCTATACTTGAGAGGCCATGGGAAGATATTAGCATGGATTTTGTTCTTGGCTTTCCAAGGACATAGAGAGGGCATGATTCTATATTTGTGGTGGTGGCTATATTTTCAAAGATGAAACATTCCATTCCATGTCATAAGACTAGTCATGTTCGTATTACAGAGTTATTTTTCAAAGAGGTGGTGAGAATACATGGTCTACTGAAGAGTATAGTTTCAAACATAGATACCAAATTTGTTCGTTATTTTTTGAGGACATTATGGAAGAATTTGAAGACAGATTTGAAGTTTAGTTATGCACACCATCCAAAAATTGATGTACAAACAAAGGCTGTGAATAGGAGTTTTGGGAACCTGCTAAGATGCTTAGTAAGAGATAAGCCCAAGGGATGGGATTTGATTATACCATAGGAAAAAATTTCTTACAATAATTATATCAACAAGAGCACTAGTAAATTACCATTCCAAATTGTGTATGGGAGTAGTCCAAGAACTTCTTCTTAACTGAGAAATATGGATAATGGGGAGAAGAGTAGTGTTGAGGGTCAATATTTTTCTAAGCACCTAGAAAATTTGCATGAAGAGGTTAAGAAACATATGAATAAGATGAACTCACAATATAAGGCTAAGGTAGATCAGAAAAGGATGTATAAGGAGTTCCAATTAAGAGATGAAGTCATGGTTCATTTGTAAAAGGAAAGGTTTCCAGTTGGTACATACAAGTTAAAAAATGAAGAATTTTGGAACATGCAAGATCCCGAAGAAGCATGATTCAAGAAATGCATACGAGGTAGAGTTTCCTAATGAAATTCATATTCCACATGTGTTTAACATTTCAATTTAACAAAATATCATAAGGGAGTAATTGATGAAGAAATAATGGAAGCACAATGGAATATTCCATCACCTACTTTAGAAAAGGAGATAGAAGAAATTTTGGATAGTTATGTGGGTAGAAGCACAAGAAATAGGCAATATGCAAAGTACTTGGTGAAGTGGAGAGGAAGGCTTGTTGAAGATTCATCATGGTTGTTTGAGGCTTAGGTTAATTGTCTTGGTTTCCCTCTAACTCTTGAGAAGTGATAGGGTCACTTTTCAAATTACCTTGGGTGTCTAATGTAGGAGCATCTAGTGGTGTAGGGCAATCTTGCATCACCCAAAAAAACTATTTTTCCTTATTTTATTTAGTTGTTTTGAGTCCTATGATGGCACTTAAGGGGTGTAAGACAATCAAAAGTCAAAAAAGGTGAAAAATGGCCACTTATTATTTTTAGTAAGTCGGCCTAAATGAGCTTTTATGGAGCTAAAATTTTACCCCAAGAAGCAAAATTGAAAAATATTTCTGATGGCGAAATAATCATCTCAATACCCTATCTGGTTTGGGAGATATTAATTTTTTTGTCCTGAGAAATTTCTCCAATGCAACTTCAAATTCAAATATGAAAACCTTAGAAGCCCCAAAACAACTTGAAAAGTGGATGAACCGATTTTTGATCAGTTTAGCGTTGTAGATCTCTTTGAGAAATTCCCAAAGATATATTATAATATAAAATCAGACACCCAAATCAAAATTTATGTCCCAGCGAAGCTACCCCACTAAAAAGTGAATTTCATTCAAATATCTTCCTAGGTAAGAAATCAAATGGCAAGACTTTTGGCACCAAAAAAAAAGGGAAAGTTACACTTTCTAGAACATTCTAGGGTGGTTATTGGGTAAAATAAAAAGGGATAAGTGGGGGTTGTAGAAGGTGGATCCATTAGTGCAGATTGTGGCTCTGAATAATATATTTTATTTTCAGAGTTGATTTTGTTGTAATGAATCAAGCCCATGAGGCTATAGCATTGTAAATTCTGAATCTGTAATTTCATTTTTTAAAAATAATTGAAAGTGATTTATATAATGTCTCCCATTTTTTGTGTTGCCATCTATTGTTGTGATTTGTGTGGGTTGTGGGTGATGTGTTCCTCATAAAAAAACAAGAGGAGTTATTTTAAGATATTGGTGTAAGTGAAGAACTAATGCCATCAGAAGAATCGACTAAGGGTATCAACAACATAGAAATGCCCCTCATACAAGTAGCTATTTAAAACCCTGGAAGAATCATTATAAGTTATCTTGACATCATGGAAGAAGGGGCAGTGAAAACCTCATTTGAACCCATTACACTCAAATTCCCAATAACCAATCAAGAGTGAGTGATTTCCCTCAAGAACATACCTCCTTCATCCTTGCCAAATTTATATGGTTTAATCACTTAAGACCTTGATACATTTCTATTCAAGTTTTATGTTCTATGAAGAAGCTATGACTATACCAAAAACACTCATAACTTTAAATTCTTCTCATCCATGTTGAAAGATGTTGCTTTGTGGTGGTTCATGGGGCTAGGTAGAAATAAAGTGCCAAATTGGGAAATAATGAACGATAAATTCTTATAAAAAATACCAAGATTACTACAGGGGAGGAGATATGAAAAGAGATGATATCTTTATAATTCAAAATAAGGAAGAAGAAACCCTTGAATACTATGTGGAGAGGTTCCAATTCTACCTTAAAAAGTCGCATCAAAATTGGCTCTCCCCAAAGTCCTTAAAGTTGGTATTTCTAAAAAGAGTGAATGAATATTTCTTGGATATACTAAATCCCATTGGAGTAGGGGATATTTCTCAATTACCTTTTAAGGAAAACTACCAAATATGCAAGAACTATTCAAGATCCATTATGAAGAATATTAGAGGTGTGAGAGCCTTTTCTTCCACCAAAACATCCATTGGTGTTTTTAGGGTGGAACTCAACAACCTTCTATCAAATATGAAGGAAGACATCATTAGTCATTTAGAAACCTATATAAATAATGTGCACATCAAAAATAAACAAGAAGAGGTAAAGTTTCCTCTTATATAATATTATCCACAATACCATCATAAAAAGGGTCAATTATAAGTGAAAAAATATTGCCAACATTTTTTAGAAGCAATGTAAAAAATTTACCATAAAAGATGAAGAAGGCTAGGTATTCTACATTGCCCAACACAAACCATGGAAACAAAGACAATGTATTCCTCAAGACCCTTTTTCTTACAATGTTTACTTTCTTGGGGTCAATTCAAGTTTCCCTAATTGGAGCAATCCACCTTGGAGTACCCGACCAAATCAACCATGGTCAAATGCTCAATCATCTAAATAATTCCACAATAGGGTATGTGTCAACAATGACCATATCAATCCCTAAATTATAGTCCATAGAGGAAATCCTCTAAAAAATAATGACCATCACAATGGTATGAAAACCAATAGTATTAGAACCCAAATGTAAACTACCCATAGCCACAACAATCTTTGCAACAATAACCAGACATTACATCAAACCCAACCAAGAGCCCCATAATTTCCTACTCAACCTACATGAAATCTTAACAGTAATCTTGTTCAATAGGCTTATACTGATGAACCTATCTAATACCCAACATATGAAGATGAGGTTAGTGATGTTCGCCTATATTCAAGGAAATTTATTGTTAGATCACCATCTCCTCATATTACATAATTTTTTGATAAGGAACCAACAATTGAAACTAACAACCATCCAAATAAACAACCTAAATAATAAGCTAAATCTAGAAATCACAAATAAGGAAGTGTCCATCTACACAAAGACTGTGAGGGAACTATGCCTCAAAAATCTAGGAAGGAAATGAAAAGACTTGCAAACTATCCATGTTATAAAATAGTTAGCTGATATTATGTTGGGAAACTTAGTTGTTCCAAAGTATGAAGACCCCAGTAGTCATGTTGTAGATGTACAGATTAATGGCACACTCATCAAGAATACTTTGATCTATCTTGGAGCAACAATCAACATGATGAAAAGAGAAACAATGAAAAATATTCAACTAATGTATTTGTGATCTACACTCGGTTTTATAACTAGAAAATAGTTCAATGGTGAAACTAGAGGGTGTTATTGAATATTTGGTCCACATTAGATGCATGGGAGTAGTACCCAATATACTTCATGGTCTTGCAATCTAAGGCCACAATAGGAGGATACACATTAACCCTATGAATACAATGGTTAGTTATAGGAGATGCATTTATTGGATGTATATTTGGTAGCATGATCATTTCTAATGGTAGTTAAAAAAAAAATTGGTCCTCTGATAGCTGCACAACCTCATGAAAAATTGAAATATCCTATCTAGCCAAGTTTGGAAGATGATGACCAATATTTCCTGCAAAAACTTATGACCATTGAAAAAATACCAATGGTTAATATTCAGGATGATGATGAAATTCTTGCAACACCACTGGTTAATATTATGAAAAAATCTTATGGGATTGACCTGTAGAGAAACCACTGTTTAGCATGTTTGTGTTGCCCATTGCAAAATATTATACCTACAACAACCTCAAAATCCACTTCTCAGTTATTCTACACACTATCAGGGTTGGATGTCACTTATGTCACAAAATTTTCCATACCAATGGAAATAACACTTGGAAAAACACTCAAAGCCAATAATCAATTGAGGGTTTCCCAATTGTCTGAATTACATATAATATTGCAAACTCATACAATATATTTTTTTTGGGAATACCATGAAATGAAGGGTATAGATCCTAATATTTGTGTGCATAGAATCTACATCAATATGGGATACAAACTAGTGAGATAACCATAATGCAAGATGAACCCATTTGTGAGGAATATAGTGAAAATAGAGTTGCAAAAACTATTAAATACAAGGTTTATATATCCAATGTCAAATAGCTAGTGGGTTTCCTATTGGTCATAGTACCTAAGAAAAGAGGCAAGTGGAGAATATGTGTGAATTACAGAGAATTAAATATATCCACAAGGAAGGATCATTTCCCTCTTCCTTTCATTGATCAGGTGCTAGACTTATTGGAAGGAAAAAAATACTTTTCTTTCCTAGATGGGTTCAGTGACTGTAATTAGATAGAAATAGCTCCAAAAGACCAGAATAAAACCACCTTTACATTTCCATGGGGTACATATGCCTACTCTTTTTTTCCATTTGGGTTGTGTAATGAACTTGTAACATTCCAAAGAGTTTTCCTGAGCATATTTTCAGATTTTCCCACCACTCTATGGAAATATATGGATGACTTCACCACCTAGAATAAAATTCATATGAAAAAGAACTAGAAAATTTGGAGAATGTCCTTCAAAGTTTCCAAGATCACAACCTCTCCCTAAGTCATGATAAATTTTTAATGATGATGATAGAATGAGTGATTTTGGACACTTTGTGTCAACTAGGGGGATTTAGGTGGACCCTAACAAAATAGAAGTAATATCCACTCTACGTACCCCCCAAAAACAAAAATATGTGAGAATTTTTCTCGGCCATGTAGGACACTATAGGAGATTTATTAAGGATCTCATTAAAATATAATCTCCCCTATTTTTCCTCCTATCTATATTGAGTTTGAATGGACCACTGTATGCAAAGAAGATTTTGAAGAGCTTAAAACATCTCTCACAAGAACACCTATTTTGAGAGGACCTAATTGGACATATCCTTTCCACATACACATAGATGATTCTGATTTTTTTATAGGCATTGTTTTTAGATAGAAGGAAGGCAATTTGGAGTATGTTATTTATTGCATAAGTAAAAATCTTCAAGCTTCCGAGTTAAATTATTACATTGCCACAAAGAAGGAAATATTAGCATTAGTTTATGTAATTAACAAATTCAGACACTATATCACTAGTTATCCCATCTTTGTTCATATTAATCATACAAAAATTTGATATTTAATGAACACACCAGTGGTTGGAGGAAACCTTGTTATATGGTTATTACTGTTGCAAGATTTTGATATAACTATCGTAGATAAACCAGGTAAAGAAAAAGTGGTAGCTGGTTTTCTATCTAGGATACATATCAAAATAGAAAAACAAATTATGGATGATTATTTTCTAGATGACATTTGTTTTCCTTAATAGTGCAAACACCTTGGAACATAAACATAGTTAACTACTTGGTTGTAGGAAAAATACCACCACATCTCTCACCAAGGGAAAGGTGCCATTTGGTTGAACACAACTTTCCATATTATTGGGTGGTTGGCTATCTATTCTATACAAGACCCGATAATGTAATAAGAAGGTGCATGAGGGAAGATGAAATATATAAAATTTTGAAGGCTTATCATGATGAGACCTATGGAGAGAACTTTGCAGCAAACAAAAAAAACCCTCAAGATTCTAAACACTAGTTACTATTGCCCAACACTACATAAAGATGAATTCAAGTATACAAGAAGATGTGGTCTCTACCAAAGGATTTGTAGATCAATAATGAGCGATGAGATGCCCCTATAGCAACAATTATTCATTACACCATTTGATAATAGGGACTATATTTCATTAGACTAATAGCTCCCACCTCGAATAATAAGGAGTGTATACTAGTTTGTACTGACTATCTAGCAAAATGGGTGGAGGTTAAATCATTAATATTTTATATCTAGATAGCAAGGTTGCAACATTTATATGTGAAGAAATCTTCATAAGGTATGGAGTGCCTAGGGAGATGGTCACAGATTAAGGACCGTAATTAAATTAAATTTGATTACCAATCTTATCAAAGAATGTGAGATATGACATAAAATTTTCACTCCCTACCACCCACAATCAAATGGGAAAGTTGAGGTTATAAATAGGGAAATTGAAGCCATCTTAACAAAGAAAATATAATTACATCAGAAGGACTAGGAAACAAGGTTACCAAAATTTTTCTAGGTTTATAGGACAACCTAGAAAATAACTAGATGATTTATTCCATATGATTAGCATATGGGAAAAATGTTTTCCTTCCCATTGAATTTCAACATAAAACACTTAGAATAGTGGTGCAAATTGGAATGGATCTCTCTGAAGCTTAAAAAGATAGATTTCACAATCTAAATTCTTTGGATACAATAAGGATGGAACCAATCCATCATATAGAGATTGTACAAAAATAGAGAATCAAATGACATGATCAATTTATCAAAACTAAATAATTTCGTGAAGGAGACTAGGAATTTCACTATGATTCAAGGTATAAGGACCACAAGAGAAAGTTATAGACATGATGGCTAGGTCCTTATGAAATAAAATAAGTATTTCAAAATGGATCAGTACAATTGATTACAATTGATCTAGTTATATTCTATTTAATGGTCAATGTACATCACCTCAAGCTTTATAAAAATCCATTGCATAAAGAGGAGTTTTAATAGGGCCTACAACAATAGTTTATACACCCTCAGGATTACTAGATTCAACATTGCTTGCAATTCATGAAGACACATGCAAATTAAATATTACTATATCAGTATATGATCCAACTAGATCACTTATAAATATTCATTAGGTATGATTCTCACTCAAAAATAAACTAACACACATGCACACTATATAACAAATAAATTGTACCACTAGTACAATCCATTACCGAACACATGCAAAAAGTTACAAGAAATTCTTACGAGACCTATAGCAACAACCTTGAGGCACTTACACATGGGACCTATTCTAATACTACTCACAACAACTAACTCTAACTCAGTACCACTCCACACACAGTAGCTATCACTAAGATGACATCATTACTTCTACATGTAGCCACTCCTATTTGATACTAATTTCATGCAACACATCACTTCATTAAAAGTCATTTCCATGTATCTCCTAGCTTTCCTTTTGTGTTTCTATATTTTCCAAACATGTTCCATCATTCATCTAAGTTTTTCTATACCAAAAGCTACCCATTGTACCTCTATTTACACACATAATTACATCTCTCTCAACAAGTTGCTACTTTTCAACATTAAAATCATATCACATGTGCCACCTTTCCCATCACCACATCCTTCCAGGTATTTTTTATATTATAAACTATGATTACCACTCTATTAATTTTCTCTAAAATTAACATTCATACAATATTTACTTTATATTATATTCATATCTTCAGTGCTTTAAAAATATATTCCCTTTGTACTCCTCGTCTCCATTGTCATTTGAGGAAAAATTAAACCTTTAATTTGGGGGAGGATTCAACATTAGTTATAGATGTGGAGATAATATTTGGGTGTCAAGTTGCATATACTAGCTTAAAATTTAACACAAAGACTATAGCATTTAGAGAAGTAGGGAATCAGGAATAAACAAAAAAAGTGGTTGAAACATAATTGTTTGATGAAGGTTGAGGGAATTTCGAATGAGGGGAGACATCATTAGATGAGAACATGTTGTCACAAGGATTTTACCTTGGCTAAGTGATAAACTTAGCTATCTTTTGAAATATGGGATCATATTCAAGTTGTGGGTTGCTTATTGTGAACATGAACCTCCAAGGAGGGTCGGTTCCCTTGACGAACCTCCTATAAACTACTACTTTGTCGAGGAAAAGGTATAGAACTAAAAATGAACATATTGATCCTAGGAGGTGATGTACCAAACTTTATAAGATCTATACCTATTGTTCCAACTCACAATTTCTCTCAAGGAAAGGTTTTGTTTTCAACAAGATCACACAATGGTGTTTCATAGGAAGTAATATTTCATGACTTTTGAAGGAAAACTAAGTGTTTTCACAACTATAACTACTAAAATTATTAACACAAACTATGGCCTATATGAGTTTTGTTTATTATTTTTATAGAAATGCTTTCAAATGAGACATAATTCAAGGATTTGATATTCATAATCATAGAAACTAGATCAATCATTTGAAAATAGCATATAACACATGAATTTGAAAAGAAAAAAATGTTTCTTTTGTTGAAAAATATGAGCTTCCATTGATATAAATCTGAAAAATCCTTCAAAATTCGTGAATACTATTCTATATTAAAATTCTCAAAAATGAGTAACAATTTCTTTCTCTTTTGTATAGCCCCAAGGAGAAAAGAAAGAACTAACTCTAATCAGAATTGGGCACCTAGTTTTAATGAAAAGCCACCACTTACATAATTGGAGATGTCTTCAAGGAAGAGGTTGAGTTTGCATGCTTGAAATCAGTGCTTGGATGTCAAAATCTCTCTTGAACTATTTGTAAATCATGCAAAAATTTATAGAGGTGAGTTGAGTTTGAATTCTTGACTTCACTCTCCTTGAATTTTGCCTTAAAATGTGCTCCAACTAAACTTAAACAGTCTTTAAAAACATGCATGAATTGTTTTGGGTTGCTAGACATACAAGGTAAAAAAACTTCATTTTAGGGCTCAAAACTACCCATAATTGCTTGCTTATGTCTCAAACTTCACCCAACTCCTAGTTATATCCATGTAGCTTCTTTATCAACTCCCAAAATAGTGATAAGTACCTCCAAATTTAATGTTTAACCCCTTTTTCCCTCAATTGATGAATGATTCTTCATGACATTAAGGCATGTGGGGTTACTTGAAGTTAACTAAGTGTTTGAGACAGATAGTTCCTCTAGGGTGGCATAGGATAACTCAAGGATTACCAATTGATGCATTCTTTCAAGCCTTTATATACCCTTCATCTTCACATGTCTCTGGATGTATCTTTCCTCATATTTTCCTTTATCCTTTTTCCTTTCTGATGGGTCACTCATTGCTATAGGATTGTCCTCTCTATATTACTGCTAGCTCTCTAACATTCATAAAATTTAATTTTTCTTATTGATGTGATTACTATCCATTAAGGAGATACAGGTCTACAATCTATTTTAAAGGATTTTCATGCATTTTGGGACCTCATCTTGACTATCCTTTATGTATTCATAATGCATGTTCATCATGAAGTCTACTAGGGCAGGTTTTCATTTCTCCTATAAAAAGTACTGTCACCTTCATCTGTCATTGCACAATCCACCTTTTATTAATTTTGGGACTACTTCCCTCTAAAATAGATTGGCATTTTAACACTTGAAATTTAATCCTTTTTAATGGTGATTGCCTGTGTGGTTTCATTTGATAGTGACTATCCTTCATCCTTGAAATCTTCCCTCATTGTGGTCCTTGGTCATTTATGACTGTCCACCTTTGAAAATGATTCTTTTTCCTTGAGATACTTGTAACTATCGCTAAAGGTAACTATCTTATTGATATTTCAAAATGGATGTCAACTTTTAAAACTTAATGGCACTATCCAGTCACTCTTTAACCTAACCATCCTTACATTGAAGTGACTATCCTATCCTTGTTCACCCATAAGGATCATTATCTTGTTCCATACCTATTAGATAATTATCCTTATTCGTTGTTTGTTAGTGTTTACTCATTAGCATCATTGTGTTCATTGTCATTCAGACTGTCCATAGAAATTATCCTTATCTCATACCTTATTATGACTATTTTATTCATTGTAAACCACCCTTAGTCTCTTCTATGATATGACTATCCATCCTATCTTTCATGACTTCCATGTCTTCAAGATATTCTCTATTGATGTGACTATCATTTCATTCTTATTTTCAATTTGACTACCCTTCAATATTTTTAGAGGTTTCATGTAGCTTGGATTGTCCTAATCATTATGAATGGTGGATTCCTTGGTGTGACTACCTTTTATTTGACTGTCCTTTTTATGAAATGTCACTATCCTTTTCAATTTTCATGAGCACTTGACACTTTCCACTATCCTTATCATTTTCCTTCCTCTCAAGATGTAAAAATTTATAATGTGAATTCCATTATTTCATCACCATTTTATGCCTTTAAGACCCCCCTTTCTTCCTCATCCTTTATTCATTTGAAATTATTGTGAATGGTTGATTGAAATGTCTCTAAATTGATCATGGAATACTTCCATTTCAATCTCTTTGGTGATTGTCCTCTCTTATGGTGCCTCTTTTACAACTTCACTCTCTATCACAAAGTGTTTTTCCTTTGAAATGACTATAATTTTTTTGTGTCTTGATATTTTGACTGTGACTTTATTCATAAGACTATCCCTTTTGAAAACTCTTCCCTTCTATGTGATTTATTCCATCTGTAGGTGACTGCCTCTTTACATGGGAATGCCAAATCTTTCATCTCTATATTTTCTAAAGGTCACTATCATCTTTGTAATCAACTTTTTTTGTTTGGCATCATCATGGATTCCATATTTATAATCTTGCATAACTTTGTGAACTATAAATTTATACTGTTCTAGAATGTGGACTACCCTATCACTATCTTCTACAAGTCTACTTCTTCATGGTGACTAATCATTAGGAAATTTAGAGTTATACACAATCCATATAATGCATTGAAACCACCTCTACTCTGTTAGATTTTCTATGAAAATATTCATCTCATTTCATTTTTGGATAGAGTAGGGAAATGTGGAAGGTTTTTGTGAAGGTCTTTAACAAGGCTCTCAGAAAAGGGTTCCAATAAAAACAAGATCTCCTAACATATATCAATGCATGACTCAAAAATACCTTAGATGGCTTATGGATAAAACAAATAGCCTTCATTGAACTCAAGATTCCATGTATTCCTCATTTAGAATATGATCCAAGGACAATAATTTTATTTTTATGACTTTAAAAATATCATTTCACAACAAAGGATTCTCATGCTTTTGTTATTTTAATGTTTTGTGACCATGTCTTCATTCCTTGATATCTCACTCATATTCAAATTGACCTCTCATCTATCATGAAGACTCATATTTCTTCATTTCCATTTACATTTCCAATGAAGTGTTAAGTTTTTTATCCTTTTCTAAGTGATGACTTTACTAATATATGGTCTTGATTATCTCAGACTTGCTACTTTCCTTATGACTATCCTCATCATTGTGGTTGTCCTCTTGATGATCATTTATAATTATTAAATAGATCCATAACCTTCAAATTTTGGAAAGTTCATTTAGCTCCATCTCCTCTTGCTCCTCATGTTCATTCATGTTATAACCCTATGATTATTGTATGCATGTCTCTCTGCCACTGCCATCTATCAAAATATACTAGAAAAAGAATGTGAATCGCTCTGTAAACTTTACAAATGAGATAACAGCCCCAAGGAACATTATCTCTATTTTTATGTGAAGATCCTTGGGCCTATTTTGAAAATATTCTATAGTAGTCTCTAGATCATCATCATTTGAAAAATACTATGAATAATATGACTATGTATTGACACAAAAGGATAAACAATCCCTTTCCATAAACTCTATAAAAAATTACCTTGAAAACCTTAAAGACATATGAATATTCAACAATGCAAATCATACCTAGAAAAAAGAATGATAACCATGTAGAATATAATCTTGAAATGATTGGAACACATAGGGATGATTTGTATTTAGCTTCTTAATAATATCCTTCTACATACAAAAACCCCCTGCAATCACTCCTCCTTTTCCTAGACTCCCTCAATGCCACCATGAAGCTCCTTCAAACTTCACTTCTAGCTCAAGAAAAAACCCTAAAAATCCTTTGCTACGTGGTTCTGCATATTAGATTTTATTTTCCTCTATTACCTTGGGTGCCTAGACTTTATCAATGCTTTAATTTTCCTCTTCTTTTGATACTTTAAAAACAAACCTTTGACTTTCTCCCTTCTAAGTTCGGTGTAAAACTATGCTATTCAAAGTTATAAAAGAAATAAAAGAGATAAATATGCATTAAAATATTTTGTAACCTCTAAGGATATTTTGCCTACTAGAACATATAAGACTAGTAGCCTTACATATCCACTAGGTATAGGAGTCAAGATAGTGTGAGAAAAATTGAAAACGAGACTTTGACAACAAGTATAATGCCTCAAGAACAACCAACTAAACACCTAACTAACTTTGCCTTAGCACTTGGATAAATAACATCTAAAAACTTGTGCATCAACACTTATTAACTTGAAAGAAAACATATCCTAACCTAAACTAACCCACAAACAAACTATTCAAAAAAAATAATTAATTGGTTCCTTGAAATAGCTTCCTTTTCTCATTAATCCGCAATGTTTCATGAGCTTATGAGCAGCCAAGAGGAGGTGAAAAAATGACAAACATTTGATCAAATATTACAATAACTCTTGGAGCATGAAATAAAATTCACTTACCTCTTCATATTGACCATACATGTTTCTTCTTTGAGGTTCATATGTAAGATGAATGTATCCTTCCTCAGTTGCAAATTCATGCCTAGATGCAAGAATGACCTATGGTATTTTGTTGGACTCCATCTTGGCTAGATTTCTAATAGTACATCCTCTTGAAAGGATAAAATTTAAACTCCCAATGTTGGCTTCATGCTTGTGGTTTGTTGTCTCATTATTTTTTTGATTGGGGTGCTTCATTTCTTGTGACTAATTTTACATAGACATAGAGATTTATTCTCCTATTGCTCATGATTTTCCCCTTCTAAAGGTGTTGGCTTGATATCTAAGTTTATAACAAATACCTCAATATCATCCCAAAATAGGTCTTATTCAACCTCTTGTTTTATTTTGTGTGGAAGAGGGTTGCTTTAGGCTTCATGGTAGATTTCTTGAGGAATCAAAACATCAAGGTCTTTAGCATCTTCTTGCTGATTTGAGATTGTTGTAGTGATCAAAGTTATACTTTCTTCATTCATCACAAAAATGGAAGCTCATTAAACACATTATAGAAAAATCGATATTCAACACCTCTTTCTATCTTTTCAACCTATTTCCCTATTTGATCATGGTTATAAAAATCTTGTAATAGGCTTATTTTATCATTTTGTACAACATGTGCAAACATAGAAACAACAAAAAAAATGCATGTTTCTCTCCAAACACCTCTCTCTTTTCTCACTAAATTAGCTGTCTTGATAAGCAATGGGTCCACCTTTGTAAAGGAAAATGGTGTTAGAACAAAAAAGGTTGATTATAGAAGTCTTGTTGATTTTCTTGAGGATGTATAAGCTTTGGAGATGGCTTCTCTTGAGGTATAATAGGCTGATTTTGATTAGACTCAAGGTTTTTAAAATTATGAAGACTCCTAAAACTTTGAATTTCATGCTCAAGAGACCGATTTGAAGAATTAGGAGGTTTACCTTGCCCAAAGCTTGGAATTTCATACTTGGGAAGCTCTTCTTTTGTAGGCTGATCTAAAATGTAAAAATTTGATTGTGCCTCAAACCTTTGTACTTGGCAAGCAATAACTTCATTTTCTCTTGTTTAGTAGCAATCTCTTTTGCAAGAGACTCCTCATATTGCTTCCTTTGTATCTCCACCTCTTGCTAGTATTGGTAAGTTGAATAAGCCAAATCTTCCTGTTGTAAGTTGTAATGTTGCAAAATTGCACCTAGGGGAAATTCCACATTTTTCACACTTTTTCCCAACATTTATGACACCTTAGAGCATTAATGACAAAAATCCCATAAGTCAAAATTTCATGATTTTGACTCCATGTGGACTAGTGGCAGAGCAACATAAGCCTAACGTCACGTTTCTTGAAAATATAGGCCTTGGATTCCTGTGTGGCACGCGAATGTTTGCGCAGTGTGTGAATGTCTACACGATGTGCCAGTGTCCCAATGGTTTTTTGAGTTTGAAATGGGGAATCTCAAATCTTGAACCTCTCAAAACGTGTCCTAGCAGTCAGAATTTGGGCATAAAATCTCTTTTTTTCCCTTGCATGTAGCAGAAAGCCCCTTTGGCTCTCATTTTGGGGGGTTCAATCCATTCAATCAAGCTTTCACCACACTTTCATTATGAGGTTCTCACTTTCACAAGCAAAGCCATGCTAGATTGAGGTCCTTCCAGTAGTTGCAACTCTCCAAAAAGCACTCAATGGTGCATATGTGCACTTCAGAGAGGGTTTAGGCTCATGGTTAATTCTCTCTCTTCTTTGCTCATTTATTTCTACTTGTTTATTTACTAGTTAGTGGTGTAGGTTCTACTCCTGAAGCGGGTTTTTCTTTCACCACACGCATTGCCCTTTTCATTTACAATACTTTCCAACTTGGTTTTTTCATGGAGGTGGGAACACAAAAATGAGGTTTCGACTAAGGAAGACCCCTATACAACCCCAACCTTTTCCCCTCTTTCTTGTGTGCAGGTGGACGTACTTTCAGAGCTAGCTTGAAAACTAGCACCTTAGTGAGATTATCCTCATTATTTTATCTCTCATATATTTACTTTACCATCTCCGCTTCTACTTTTTATACTTCATAGTTCTATTTTGTTCATTTAGGAGTACTTAGCTAGGTCATCAACTCATTTTCTGGTGGTTCATATTGCCTTTTCTATCCTCTATTTGTATGGGCTCTGGCACAACTGAGAGACACTAGCATGCTACACTGTTGTCCAAAAACCACACTTACGTCCTTGGACAAACAAATATTTGAGGTGCAATATTGAATTTGAAAACTAGCTCGCCTAGCACCAACTTAGTTTTTAGGTATGAAGAGTGGTAGAAGGACCTTATAGTCTTCATCATCCTCATCTCTTATTTCATTGTATTCCTTTAGAGTGAGGTAAGTTAGGGCAGCCTTCCGCTCTTGGCTCTCTGTGACCTAGGGCCTTGACATGGTTGGTCCCCCTCTCTTACATTTTTGGTGAACCTAATGTGAAGGCATGTCAGATCTATTTCTATAATGTTTCCATTTTTATGATAACTGTAATGCCCCGCCAAGTAACCTTAAAGGAAGTTGCAATTAACATCTTAAGTGAACCCATTTTTTTTTTTATAAAGTGCATTTAACATACACATTCACTTACTAATTAACAACAACCTCTAAGGCTACAAGGTTAGGATTACTTAAACCCACACATACATATTACATATAACCATAGCATTATAAACTTTATGGAGTAAACATCAAACATCATAAGAATACCACATAACATAATAAGATAATCAACCAAGATACAATCTCATAATCATTACCTTAAACCAATAGTTACAACACTCATTCCCAGAATGAGACAATAGTACATAAGATTACAATTATAGAATTCCACCTCATAAACATAAGAGGGATAAAATAACTCATACAAATTGGAATATTACAATGCAAGAAATTACAACAAGAACCACGAGCTGTCCATCTGGATGTCTCGCCACCAAGTACTGAAGATAGATGGGGACCCAACGGTTTTGGTGCATGTTCCACCCAACCAAGTGGTACCCGAAGGCCCACCCCCCATGCTAGGAGATAGTAACAAGGTAATCATGGACAAAGATCTACAACCACTAACCAAAAGCAGACTCATACCGACTCATACTGATATAACCAAACAAATGAACTAACAAGTACAACTCAATCACCACACAATTACAAATCAAGTACAACTCCAACATCACTGACATAGATCACATTGCTTCCAGACATGATATTAATCAAGTATGTTCACAGAACCATACATATAAAATAATTAACAACAGTTGTCTTAGATAGAGTGTCATCGCATAGTAGTCATGAGATCTCCTCTAGGCATTCTTCATAGGCTCTGGTAATCCTGGTGGCCTCAACCGAATCTCGACACTCATACTCACTCATGCAGCATCAAATACCTCTCGTACTAACAAGATAAATGACTATGCCATTCCAGGCCTTCTCACTCATCCCAAGTCTAAACGAGCCCTTGTGTCTATGAGTGAGGATTAATTATCTTGATTAATGTGAATGCATCCTAATCATATAAGTACATTAATTTAGTTATCACTTGATTAACTCACTTCTGAAGGTTACCCAGTTTACCATTTTGGGCTCTGGCCCCTAAAAAAAGCCACTCTTCTATTCGACAACACACACCCAAACAATCCACCAAGGGAAACACAAGTGCATACCAACTAGGCATCATAATCCACTCCAACACAATGAGGAACAAAAGATAGAACTCACTCCAAACATCTTGGAGGAACAAACACATAGTCCACTCCTTTCACAAGAGGTACAAAACATCCCCGTTCATGGAAACCGGGTAAAGCTGAAAAGACGCCATGCACTACCCAAGGGAAAACAACTGGATGGCATAAAGATTCAACAACCCTTATCCTCTGAGTTCTTCTGGAAGACTTATAATTTAGGACTAACACTAAATCCCAAAACCCACAATGCAACTTGACGATATAGCAACAAAAGCATGCAAGTCATTAATCAAATCTATTATTTGGATTTCCTAAATCCATATTCATTCAATAGGTAACATTAACAAGGTCAAAGACACACTTACAGAGTTAACTCAAATAATCATATACCCATATTTCTAAGAAATCTTAAACAATTTAAACTTACATCCCTTTACGAATTACAGAGAAACCAAAACATTTAAGGCAATCACTAGAACATTACTATTTTTGGATATACTAAATCCATATCTCTTTCATATTTCATTCACAATAAATTAATTTCTCTAATTGAAATATAATAAACTAAAATAACTATTTGCCTCATCAATATAAACAACTTCTTAATTTACTTTTAAATCGACACAAATTTATGCAAGTAAACTCTTTCCATTTCCTAACCAAATCTTACATCTCATTCAATTTTCTATTTAGAATATGCAATCACTTTAATATAATAAAATCTCTTTTCTCTATCCATTTACCCATATACACTAATCAATCTATTATAAATCTCTATTCAATAATATATTGCATGCATCTTATTAAAATAAAATACGATAATGAATTTACACTTAATATATATATATATATATATATATATATATATGCTCCATATTATATTGACACCAAATATATATATTAATAAATTTAATTATATATATTCTTTAATATTTCAATCACAACGATTAAATTGCTCTATGGAAATAAATAAAACATAATAAATATTTGCCTTTTCCAATATAATCATTTCCTAGATTTACTTCTAATACAACATAAACTATTGCAATTACTATATTCAATTTCTATCCAAAATCTATATCTTTTCAATTCTCTATTTAAAAACACGAATATCTTCAATGTATAAAAATATATTTTGGCTTAACTATTTAACCATGCATTCATATTGTTTCCAATTGAATCTCATTAATTAAACAAACACTCAAATATAAATATTCCTACAATTCTTCAATTATATTAACCACTACCACTTAACATGCACGCATTTAAATACATATATACACTGTATATAATTTAAATGTTTATTTAAAAATTCACAAATAATCACATTTGAACTAAAACCATTTAAATATAAAATTATACATATAAAATACATATACATCAGATAATTATATTTTAAATTATCTACTGACATATATAAATTTACAATGTACATTTTATTAATTATATAATTGACATGTACTAAATAAAATAAATCAAATACTGATTATACTTCTAATAGAAATACACATGTATAAATATATACATCAGATACATTATTTAATAAAACATATTAAAATTCAATGAGTCGTTTCCAAAAGTTTATGTTATTTAAACATTTAAATAAAACCAAAATGTTTAATAACATTATTTCATAAAATACAAATTTACACTTTATCCATATTATTTATTTCATTATCCCAATTTAAATAAATGATATATAAATATATATATATATCATACTATTTACACACTAAAATCATTATCCATTTTATTAACTATACATATTTAATATTTATCAATTACATTGAAATAAAATCTATCATTAAAATATTATTTTTGTGAATAAACAAATACTATTCGCAAAACCCTAAAAATCATTATGAAAGGGCAGACGAATTTGACCAGGGTTTGAAATCATATAATAAACAAAAAACGGAATAAGATAATTTCCGTATGTGCTGAAAGGAGAAGGGGCGGATGAAACCAGGTGTGTTCCTTTCTTTTTTTACAATGGTGAATGTGGGGACAGCCGACCCTATCCACATGTATTGTGGAGAGGGGCGGTTGTCACAGCCGACCCTATCCATATGTATTGTGGAGAGGGGCGGCTGTCACCGCCGAACCTCTCCCAATAGGCCGCGCCAATAAGGAAGAAGGGGAGGGGGCTGCGGAGGTCTCCCTCCACAGTCGTTCCCTCATGGGGGCGGCTGTGGAGGCAGCGCCTCCCAAGCTTTCCCCACCAAACAAAAAAACCCAACAAATGAACAGTGCGGCCAAATGGTATGGACGCATTTCGAACACCGTACGGACGGCGAAAAAACAAAATATTTAAACCAGAATATATATACTTTTAAAAATATTTTATATATATATGTTTTATATATATATATGAGCATTCATATATATATATATAAAGGATATATATATACATATGATAAAGATTTCAACATCTAGATAAATTGGGGAAAATTTTGTGAAAATATTCACCTATAGGCAAAATTATAAAGCTTTTCCAGAAAAAAACTCAAATTTCAAGAGACTTAAAACTAATTACTTAAAATCCATTTTCCTGAATTCTAAAACAGTAAAAGAACAATTAAACCAAAATGGATCTACAATAAAATCTGAAGTTACAGATTCCTCAAGGTTTCTCCACCTAATTCCTACAGAAGGTTTTCAAAATAAATTTGATTTTCTGCAGATGGTTTCATTTTCTAAAAACATTCCAAATGTATTGCTCAATCTCTATGTTTGATTCCAATAACAAGACAATCGATTTCCTTAAATAATTTAAACTCAACTGAGGGTTTCACAATTTTCACTCAAGAATTTTTACAAAAACAAAGGCTGTAAATTTATTTAATTCTTTTCTTCTAATAACAAATTTCTTTTCTAAAACAGATTTATCAAACAAATCTTAAATCACTACTATTTAAAAGTAACCAAGAATCAATAAAACACAAAGAGGAAAACCCGGTTCAAGAAGCTACAGGAAAAGATTAATTTCTGATGCCAGCCTCCTCCACAGATCTCCCGAATTTTCTTCAATCCTCCAACGAATCCAATCCAAAACCCAACAAATGCAAACAATCTTTCCTCCAATCAATTCTACAATCAAACTTTCTTCAAACCCTTCTTTGCAAATTTTTCCAAAATTTCTTCTTTGCTGTAAAAATGAATTTTTTTCTGAAAACTTCTACCCTAAAATTAAAACATGCATTCCTTATAAATCAAAAATACCTAATACAACCCTAATTCACATTGCATGCAAATTAGATATTAATTTCAATTTCAATTTTCGAGAAACCCACTTTCAATTTAAAATGCAATTTCAAATAATAAATTAATTTCCAAAGTTAAAACTCATTTCCCAAATAAACATTTAATTACAATTTATAATTTAATTCCCACAAGTTGAAATTAAATTCCAAAATTAATTTTAATTCTTTTATTTCCTTTCATTCTCTTGCATCACGTTTAATTAATTAATTAAATTATTTAATAACTAAATTCAACCCCCTTGGATTAAATATAATTAATTAAATAAATTAAATATAATTAATTAATTTAAATATAAACTTTTATCCACATTGCATTATTTAAATTAAATAACCAATAACATGATATAAATGCAATTATTCTAAATATCCATTTCCAAATCAAGAATCCTTCAGAATTAAATAACATTAAAGCAAGACAGACAATGACTCGACACACACGACTCACGGCACACTAAGGCTAGGGTGTAAACTTGACACATGTTACCTAGCTACTATCTCCCGTTCAACTTAACTGTTGGATCGATATGCTCAAACCTGTGAAACCAGGTAGAGTCGATGTCATGTACCTGCAATCCTGCAACCAAATAACCAACATCATACAATATATCCAGCATATAATACACATCATGAAGAAGAAATTACGGATTCGCAGGGTGCTCGCAAGCGAGTGATGCAAACCCGTCCTCTTCACCCATACACTCATCAAAATTGACACTTCCATCATAATCCATTAAACTCATAATAACATCTCATGTTAACTTTACAACATCATTAATCCATAAAGCATGTGAAACAATAATCAGATAACCACATTCCACAATAATAGTTGTCGTTCAATAGTAGCGATCAAAACATCATAACAAAATATATCCAGTATCAAAGTAACTGCAACCAAACATCGCATAAAGCAAACCGAACAAGAAGCAAAACGGAGGGGTATTACAATAACACCTTTTCTAAGGAAGATTTCAATATCTTGGATGATTCTCTAGATAGATTCTTAGAAGTGCCATCCACTACCTGTAAATCTACCAAGAAAACTTCCTCTTTGTAAGCTGGAAAGATTTTGTGGCTCCTTTGAGCCCTAAGAAACCCATCATTTACGTGACCCCAGCTGACCCTCCTTCTAGGGAGGGTTGTTCTATCTATGGGATTTTGTGTCGTAGTGATTCGTCAAACTTATACTCAAGGTTCATAAAGGATATGGATTCCACTTCCTATAATGTTGTTGGGCACACATATAACACAAGAAACAAATAAAACTTAGATCAACAACCTTTTATTCCCACGTCTCAACCAACTCAAGTTCCTACTTCTTTACCGCCTTCTCAATCAAGCCTTCCTTCAACACCTAAACCTGCAATCAAAGCACCAGGTGATTATGATCTTGTCAAGCAACTTTATATTACTCTGACTAAGATCTCACTCTGGGACCTACTTCATACCACTTTGGTTTATCAGGAAATGCTTCAAGAAGTCTTGCAAAAGATCCTCTTTCCTACCTCAACTAGGCCTATGAATGTTAATGCGCTATTGGCTCATATTCAAGTAGATTCATCAAATATTACTTTCCATCCACAAGAACTCCCACCTCTGAATGTGCAGAAACAAGTGGACCCTTTGATGATTATAATTAATGTTAATAATATTGGTATTAGGTGTACTCTCTTTAACACCAGTCCAACTCTCAATGTCTACGATGTCGACCTACTGCCTAAGATTAAATTTGATTCATCTTCTTTAGCAGCTTCTTCCTTGTAAATTCATGGGTTTGATAACGTTGGTCGCCAAGCTCTAGGCACAATAACACTGCCTTTGCAACTAGGTATCATTACCTTAATATGGTTTATGTTATGTCTGGTCCCTTGCCTTACAATATTCTCTTGGGGAGACCCTAGATCCATGCTATGGGTGTTGTAACATCTAATTTATGTCGATCCTTGAAATTTATCATAAATAATCAGGTGGTCACAGTTAAAGTTGGCCCATAATCTATTCACCTTTGTGAGCTAGTGGTTGCTAGTCATTCTTTAGTTGTATCCACTCTCAAGAATTTTATTCCATCCTTAATCGTTGATTCTATGGCATGTTCCTCATCCATAACCTTTGTGGAAGTTGTCCCTAAAGTGAGTTTTGTTAAAGATGAACCACCTAAATTAGAAGATCCTAAGTCTTCCCCACCCTCTCCTTCTTCTCCCAAACCAAATGCCTTTCTTGGTGATGATTGGGGTTCCTTGGAATTCTTTGAATTCTTTATCGTATAATACAAGGTGAGCCCCTCTTGTATATAATTTCTAAGTACCTCTGATGTAAAGATGGACGATGCTCCCGTTAAGGAAGAGGAGTGTGATCCTATCCAGGGAACCGCTTCTTCCTCTACTGAGGAGAGTAATCTCACTTCTACAAAGGAGGTTAATTTTTGAAAACCTAGTAAAGAAGGTGGGAGCACTCTCATGGAGACGTTCGACATTCATCGGTGGAATGAAACACTCTATGTAGATCTTCCACCTCCCGAAGTGTTGCAAAATCATTATGGATTTAGATATCAACTCGCTTCTCGATATGGATATGGGTAGAAAGGCCTAGGGCATATCAAGAAAGGAATCCAAGTCCCTATCCAATTTAAGACATGAAAGCACTATCTGGGTTTGGTTTGCTCTATTGAAAAGTCAAAACAGAAACCTTGGTGGAGTGTTTAACATGATTTCGGCCAAACCATTGAGTTTGGTCCATCCTGAATTGATAGAGGATAGGGAGCAGGCCGATAAAATCCCTTTCAATGTCTTCTCTTCGGATGAATCACTTGAGGAATTTCTAGGTGATTATTCCCCATTTCGTCCCTTTCATCAAAAGAGACAGTGTTTGTATCACTTGCATAAACAAGCGTACTTCGAGGAATTTTTCTTGAGTATTGATGAGGAGATACCTCTATCCAATGTCAGTAATAATGTTCTAATATCACATCCTGAATATTGTAGTTCTCTCCTTAAAGGATACACTGCTAAAATCTCTATAGATCCAGAGTCTTCTGAAAAAGTAATTAATATTGGGAAGTGTCTCTCTTCGGAAGAAGCGGTTGAACATTCATGTCTCTTACACTCTCACCCCAATATCTTTGCTTGGACATACAAGGACATACCTAGTATTGACGAGTCTATGTTTGTTCATAATATCATCTTATGTCTCGATGCCAAGCCAATTAAGAAAAAATCTGAAAGATCAATCCCAGGGTGGCATTGATGGTTAATACCGAGATAAAGAAGCTATTAAAAGTAGGCTTTATCCATTCAATCGATTATTCCCCTTAGATTTCAAATATTATTGTTGTTAGTAAGCCTTATGGTTGTATTCGCATATGCATTAACTTTCATGATTTTAATAAGGCCTCTCTTAAAGATTATTTTTTGTTACCTAATATAGATATGATTGTGGACTCGACTGGATGCCATGCATTGTTATCTTTTACAGATGGCTTCTCGAGTTACAATCAGATCTGCATTAATCTAGAAGATCAGTACAATACATCCTTCACTACCCCTTGGGGTACCTTCTATTATGTGGTCATGCCCTTTGGGTTAAAGAATCCAATGACTTACCAACGGATGATGACCCTAATATTTCATGACTATTCATAAAACCTTAGAAGATTATGTTGATGATATCTTGGAGAAATTGATAACTCGTCAAGATCACATGAAGAATATTCATCTTATCTTTGAAAGGCTTTGAATTTATAAGTTGGGACTCAATCTCCATAAGTTCATCTTTAGTGTGGATGCTGACAAAATTTTGGGATTTATAGTTTCTCGCTATGGAATCAAAGTCGACACGAATAAAATTGATTCCATTGTCAACATGCCTCCACCCAGGAACATTATTGAGTTGGAAAGTTTACAAGGGAAGATTCAAGTGATTCATAGATTTATATCTCAATTGGTTGACCGTACCCTTCCTTTCACTCATTTACTAAAGAAAGATGTTTGCTTCATATGGGATGAAGAGTGCCAGAAAGCTTTTGAATTAATCAAAGACTATTTGGCCAATCCTCTTGTATTGATGTCGACTATGCAAGATAGGCCCTTTTTGATTTACCTCGCAGTGTCACCATATGCCTTGGCATCTTTCCTAGCTTAGTATGATGATGTCGAGAAAGAAAGAGTGGTCTACTACATTAGCCACATCCTAGTTGATTATGAAACTTGTTATTCCTCCATGGAGAAAAAATGTATCGCTCTTGTCTTTGCTACACAAAAGCTAAGAAATTATCTTCTCCATGCTGAAACACGTGTCATTGTAAAGACTGACCTTTTAAAGCATCTATTCTCTAGTGTCGAACTTGTTGGGAGGTTAGCAAAGTGGGTTATGTTTCTATCTGAGTTCAATATAAAGTTCATAACTTAGAAGTCAATAAAAGGGTCAAGTAGTTTTTGATCAATTGGAAGACGCTCCCTCATCTCATTCCTTCTCGAGGTTGAATCTATTCCCTGATGAGAATATTTTTGCGATTGATTATGACCTTGAATGGAAAATGTATTTCGACATATCGAGGTGTTAGACTAGTTCTGCAGTGGGTGTGGTCTTGATGTCCTCTAAAGGTAAGTTGGTCCCTCTATCCTTTCGATTTGATTTTCCTTGCACCAATAACATCATTGAGTATGAACCTCTCATTATTAGCTTGTGTGTCATGATTGCACTTAAGATAAAACATCTTCACATACTAGGTGATTCTGAGCTTATTGTGAATCAGGTTATGGGAACATATCAAGACAAACAAGATAAGTTGTCTTGATATCAGGACCTTGCTTTGTCCTTGCTTAATCGGCTCTCTTCCTTCACAATAGACAACATCCCTAGAAGGGACAATAGACATGTTGATGCCATGTAAAGCGCTACTTCATAGGTACCTTCAGAGGAGGATATGACAGAATACCACTTTGTGGTTCTAGTCCTCTGAACCCTAGCCATTCTTGATCAACCTGAATTTGAAGCCTCTATGTGTTCTCATGTAGACTCAAGAGAATGGTTCTCTAGTATCTATAGCTACCTAAAGACTGGAAACTTTCCAAATGACGCAACAAAGAATGATCACACTCGTATATGAAAGCTTTCAGCACGTTATGTTATTTTCTTTGATGTTCTCTATCGAAATTCCTATAATTGCTTACTTTTGTGATGCCTCACTAAAGTAGAAATACCCCTCACCCTTAAAGAAGCGCATTCAAGTTCTAGGGGTGGACACTTTGGAGGTAAATCCCGGGTAAATAAATTGATACGCATGGGGTACTATTGGCAAATAATGGAACAATATTCCTTCAATTTCATTAAAAATTTCCTTCAATGTCAACAACACAGTCGTCTTATTCACACACCCATGCAAGAGTTACAAAATCATACCTCTCCTTGGATATTCACAAAATGTGGATTGGATATTATTGTAAAAATATCACCTCATTCTTCCAAGGGACATACTTGTATCATCACCGCTATAGATTACTTCATGAAATGGGTCGAAGCTATTCCACTTTGATCCACGAATGTTGAAACTATTTGTAGTTTTCTTTTGAACACCATTATTTCTCATTTTGGGTTGCCTACTACAGTTGTCTCTAACAATGGTGCACCATTCAAGAAAAAGGAAGTAAAGCAATTCTTAGAGAAATTTCACATTCAACATAGATTTTCTATGCCATACTATCCACAATCTAATGGTCAAGTAGAAGCATCTAACAAGACTCTCGATCTCATTCTTCGTAAAACGGTTAATAAACATAGTAAGGATTGGAATATTCAGTTAACATATATTTTGTGGGATTATTTCATGATTGTTCATACGGTGAAGGGAACATCGCCTTAAAACCTTGTATATGGTGTCAAAGCTATCATGCCTTTAGAGCTGGAAATTTTGTCTCTATGGGTTTCCCTTAAAGGGTTAATTGACAATGAAACTTATCAAGTTCATCATTTACATCAGCTAGAGATGCTTGATGAGCATCGATTATAGGCCCTTGACCATCTTAAATCTTATCAATGATCATTATCAAGAAAATATAATCAACATGTGATCTTCGGGAATGTAAATGTACTACCAAATCAAAGAGGGAAATTCAGTCCTAACTAGTTAGGCCCTTACATTTTTGTCTTTATGTATGGTTCGGGTGCCTACAAATTATCATCTATGGATGGAACGCATCTAAAAGAGCTTGTTAATGTGATGCATCTTCATCGATAATATGTGTAGTGTCCAGTGTGTCATATGAGTGGTGTTATCTCTTTAAAAGGGTAGTGGCACTATAGATGTTGGCATCATTCATTAACACATAAAATTTTATTGTGTTGTGATGTGACCATGTGTGTGTGTGTGCAATATACATGCATGCATCTCACTATGCTATGTATCCATGCATCACATTACATATTTCATGACAAATTAAATCACCATTGTATTTAATTAACATGCAACCATGTGTTTTCATTAAATCATATTAGCATCTAAAGTAAACATACATCCATATGAGCATATAAAATTCATAGTATCAACATACATCAAAATAAAGAAACATACAAATCAAAGTACACAATGCCATGATGTTGAAACCAATATGTGTGTATATATATATATATATATATATATGTATGTGTGTATCAGATGTCATGTAAATGTATTGAGCCGCTACTTCAAAAAATGAGTGGCTACTGAATATATGTCTATACAAATGATCTACAAAAAATTTATATATGTATTGCTGCAAAAATGATATATAAAATGAGGAGACCCTAGGGCTACGACCTGTGGCTCCAAGAGCCCTCTAGATCTGGCTATTGCTATTGTGGTCTAGGGAGAGGTGCATAGTGGTCATGGACCTAAATTTATGGGAGCACAATACACATAAAGCTACTTGTATCCCCTTGATCTCTCCCTGCAAGGAGCATATATTCATTTGTGCATGTACCAACTCTTGTTGCAACTATTAAGCATCTGTCGGGATCATGGTTGTCAACTGCCTATCAAGGTCATTGAGGTGGCTTTGAAGGGTGTCACATGCCTACTCGGTGGCATCGACCCTTGTCACTATTGTGTCTTACTTTGCAAGCGTCATTTGTAGCTCCTTCAAAAGCTGGTCGCATTGCTCCCGGATAGTGGTCACCTCCATAGTCAATTGTACAATCTCTACTCCTCGCTCCTTGTATGTGGTCCTCAGATGCACTACCGAATCAAAAATGTGGGCATGTCACCCCATAGATGATGTCTAATAAGCCTCAATAATCGCCCCCTGAACAAGAATGTCAAGGGCCACCTCTGATATGCACTAAGCCATCAACCCAGTCCATCCCTGTACATCCTCTGCAACCACAAAGGAAAGAATGAAATCAATACCACATAGTATATTCATATAATCATAAGGGAAAAAAACTAAAAGTACTAACATGTAAACAACATGCTCTATATACCTGGATCCCTTGGCTACCATGTGGGGTCAAGGTGAGGAGCGACACTAGAACCCACATCGCTGAAATCGGTGGTTGGTCTCAATGCCACCAAGGCCACCATTGCTACAGTAGTAGGTACCGGTGGTACCAATGAGATAAGGGTATCTGGTGGGGGGTCTGACCTCCTTCGCCAACTCAACCTCTATTGTGTCACCTCCTCCTACGATATCTCCTTCTCCTCACCGGCCTATTGTCGCCCCCTTCATCTACCTTATGGAGGTGAAGGTAGCACATCCCCCTATGAGCCTGGATCCCCTCCAAGGGAATCCTCACCGAACACTGAGCGTGGATGGTGCCTATCCCACCTTCCTCTGAACTCCACAATAACCCCGAAATTATATGCCGTTGCCATGGGAGATAGATCATGATCAAACTCATCATCATTTGAGGGAAAAAAATCGGTGATGATGGGGTGGGGGCGATCCTTGGGTTTGGCTATGCTCCTATAAGCCCTAGTATATGTGGGCACATCTAGAGGAATCATTTGCACACAACTATGTTGTTGCATGACCTGACTCTATTAGTATGGTACAATAACATAATCATGATGATCCACAAGAAAATAGTTCCACTACATGTTCCTCAGGTGTCTACCATCATCCACCAACCTGAAGTAACGGTGGGGTCTGTCAACCTCCTACAATGATCTTAACAACTAAGCCTTTACAACCATGATTCAGAGATTGGACATCTGACTTGAATAGCCATCTTAACCATCATGAAGGTACATTTAAATTTTCAACCCAGGGACGTGAACTTGAAATGGGTCAGCACGGTATGTGCACTAGGAACTTCAAAGTAGCCACCTTCATTCTACAACTAGGAAAAACTTAATACTGAAAGTAAATTGCATGAAAAGAAATAAAAAAAATGCTAAATATTACTCAATCAAATCTAAATTGAACATGCATAACAAGAATGAAAATCTAAGCAGCAAACGAGGAACTACTCTGCCCGCCTTGGCTGCAAGAACAGTCATAGAATGGACTTCTAGTGGCTGTAGGAACAGACAATGCCAGATTCTTACTAAGTACTAAATATGAGCTAAAGCTAATTTATCTAAGCTAATGGATTACTCACCAAGTGGGCTCCCTTAGATGAGTATCCTCTAAAACCAACACAAACTTAGATTAAACTCAGATGCTCAATTCAAAATTTCATTTCATTCATTGGAAAAATGCAATTACAAAAAGAGTGTGTCTAGTATTCTCATCTTATACAATAACTTGGTGATCAACTCCTTAATAAGGAGGATCCAAACCTTATTTATCAGCAACAAGGCAGTCAACCCCCACTAACTGAGAGGACGCCATTTAGGGAAAGTAGGAAAGAGAGTGGAGGAGCAGTTACGCATGTAGGGGAATCCATTTAAACACGTAGGTCCAAACATGGACTCGACCACTGCAGTAACGCCCATATTTTTCAATGTCATTAAAGATCGACATAGGGTGGTTACATGTGGCTAACAAGGGAATCTTCCACCGCCATCCTCTAGTTGACCATCACACGCATCCTCTACATGAGCAAATGGCGGTTGCATTCCTTAACTTAGCATTTCTAATCAAGTATGCATGGCAATGTCAGTACGCATAATAACTGCATGTCTAAAATTATCTTAAAGAGCATCCATCAATCACATGCAAGATAATATAGATAGTTCACATATCAAGTCAAATATCATTAAAACTGGCAGAGAGGGAATTAAACCCAAATGTCTAAAGGTTTGAAAGAAACTATATGAAAGTGTCAGCATGTAATATTAAATTCATGATAAATTCATCAAATAAACCATAGATTCTACCCATAATTAACCAAAAAACTAGACTCATCACTCCCCCCAACTTAACATTTTGTTGGTCCTCCAACAAGGAAAGAGTTATGCTTTTGCTTAGTTATGGCTCTATAATCAACAACTAATAATTTCCCAATGTCTATGTTTGTTGAGGGTGAATCAGGGTTCCAGTAGAATCCTCCCAACCGGCTGAGTCTCTTCCATCTATGGTTTTCCTCTGCAATGTCATATTGGAAGAATCTGAAATTTGGTACAAGTCACATGAGATAGGTGTCTGAAAGGTCAAGGGAAGTCATTCTCACCATTGTGATCTCCCAATCTAAATATACCTTTCAATTATTTTTAGTGCAGAAGCATAGTTGTGGATGGAATGTGGCTCAGCTTGTTTTAGCTCATCAGTTAATGTGTTCCATCTCTGAGATAAGTATCTCATCATAGTATCCTCTTTTTATGTTGTTTTGACCTCATATTCATTGTGTGTTGCCTCAATCCAAGGCATAATCCTATTACCATAGCTTGGTCTAAAGAGTATTATATTCAAATCTGTATAAATACTTTTGGGGTTCCTGGATTCCGCTATAATAGCCAAAGGAGTATTGGATCCCTTCCCCTTATAAGCATTATATTGTTCACCCCAACTGATTTCATTTTATACCCATGACATAAATGATCTCAATTGGATGTCCCCCACATAAATCAGAGGGTTCCAATCTTGGTCTTTACTAACAGCAAAATTGTGTAAATAGAATTCACATAAAAAAAAATCATTTCTGGGGAGGCAATTTTGTAAGCATTGAAAAATTCCTTAGAAGTTTCAATTGAAGGATTCAAACCTGAAATGTGTCTTGACAGTTTAAAGGAGACATAATTTTCATTTAGGTTCAGGGCATAAACTCTTGGTGGTGTTCTGCATGCTAAAATTTGTGGTACCAAGGTCGCAATATTGTTCACCCTCTCTTTTAGAGAGGCAATCTCCTAATTATTGTCCTCGATGATCTCATCCTTCTCTTCAATTTCCTTTTTCAGTCTTTTCTTCTCCTTATTCCATTCTTCCTCCTGTCTTTCTATTTATTTCCACAAATTTAAAAATGTTGCATGAACTATAAAATCGAGGGGATTATGGATTCCTACCAGTATCTTTGTTGATGCTCCATATAGTACCAATTGCATTGATTCAGGTGGTCCAAGAGGTTTTGACAATGGGGGTACACTTTCTTCTTCCACTTTCTGTTGCATGGCTTCTTCTTCCTATTCATGTAGTTGCTACAAGAACTCTTGTTCTTGTTGTAGGAGCTCATGATTTTCTTCATGCTCTCGGGTTTCTACTTCTTCTGCAATGGCAACAAGATCTACCAAGGTCATCTTTGTTGCTTCTTCAAACACATCCTTTTCTTTAACAGTTTCTTGCCCCATTGGGTCCTTTGCACTCTCATGCGTTGTCCTTTTATGCCTAGGGATTTTTCTTGAAGGCGTATCAACAACAGGTGTTGATTTCTTAGAAGGGCTCTCATGTTTTTCTTCGACTGCAAGATAAATAGTGCCAACCTTTTTCTTTCTAGTACTTGGCACCTTCCTATCTTTAGGTTGGGTTTTGACTTTTCCTTTTTGTACATGTGCCCTTCTTTTCTAGGCCCTAGTTCTCAACAGAGTCCCAAGTGGGACATCATTGTTAGAATTTAAGGAAGAAATTTTTCTTCTAGAGTGCTTAGTTTCTGAGGAACTAATATCTATAGTTCCTTTTGCTACAAGAGGATTCATATCAGCACCAGAGGTTGAATCATTGGGGGTGGCTTCATCCATGCTTAATTTTCTTCCAGACCTACGTGCTCAAGATGAAACCCTAGGTTGCAACAGCTCAGGTCTGAACTGATCAATGTTTAAAAAATCCTCCCACGACATTCTAGGTGTAGCATCATGCAGAGATTTTACAACCAATAATTTAATTAGACAATGATGTGAAATAGAGTTATCCCTACCATTCTGAGTTTTTTTTTCCATGATGGAGAGAAGGTTGTACAAGATATTGGGTATGTTCATCCTCCTTCCATGCCTCACATGACTCATAAATTTGAAATGCATTGAATGTAGGTTCGACAATCGACCCTCACAAGTGATATATTTGATGATGTAGACAGCTTCTTGCTTCCATGGTTTAGGCAGAGAGAGTCTCTTAGCACCCTATTTGTCAATAGTGATTAGGGGACCACCATGCACTATGAATATAGCCCTGGCTGACCTAGCATCTCTCAAAATAGGGTAAGGTTCACCATCAGCTGGAAACCCTATTACCTCTACAATTTTTTCCTCTATTGCGACAACCTCAGGCCCTTTCACAATGGCCTTTCCATCTGAGAATATTTGGGAAAACTCCAATGCAATCCTCTCATCAAAACCATCCAGTTTCAATAAAATAATCCATCCAGCCACAATTTTGAAATGCTGCCAGACACTATTCATCCTCTAATGAAGTGTCATGATTTGAGGGCTCATTTTGGATGAGTATGCCTCCCGTTGTCTATAACCAATCTGTTACTCTATAGGATTTTCTTCCGTGATTCTCATTTTTAGGCAAATTCCTTCTTACACATCTGCTAGTTGAATTGTTAGAAAAATTCCTTTACTCTATTTTTAGCAATTACAGTTTACATTTGACGATTATGATAGGGAAAGAAATGGTAATAAAGGAATGAAAGGAAATGGTGGTGATAGCTTAGTGTCACATCAGATCATATATGAAATTTAAAATCAGCTCGGTCAGATCATGGACTGACATATGGCAATAAATTCGCATCTTTCATACCCCTCCCCCCAACCTAAATTTTGACATGTGTCCACACATGTGAAATGGTAGCAACGATTTGACAGGGAGAGTATGTGAACATCCATACTAACGTACAATAATTAAATGAAACGCTTTAAAAGATAATTAAAAATGCAATTAATGCACACATACCTGAGGGTGTACAAACATGATGGCGTAGAGGATTCTTTGCAACAATCTCAGAGAAAGAATCATTTTCCTTTTTAAGTAATAATTGAGCAATTAATGATGATGAGGTGAAATGGAGTGAGGTGGAGTGAAGTGATGGAAGAGAGAGATAAAGGTGGTACGGATGGATGGATGGGTGGATAAATGGACTTCTAAAAAATTAGAATTTATTATGACAAGTACATACCTTAATCAGCCGGAAGGAGGGATACTAGGTCCACTACCTTCGGCTACAGGAACAGTCACAGAATGGACTTCTAGTGGCTGCAGGAATAGTCAATGTCAGATTCTTACTAAGTACTAAACAAAAGCTAAAGCTAATCTATCTAAGCTAATGGATTACTTACCAAGTGGGCCCCCTTGGATGAGTATCCTCTAAAACTAACACAAACTTAGATTAAACTCAAATGCTCAATTCAGAATCTCATTTCATTCATTAGGAAAATGCAATTACAAAAAGAGTGTGTCTGGTATTCTTAGCTTATACAATAACTTGGTGATAAAATCCTTAAGAAGGAGGATCTGAACCTTATTTATCAGCAATAGGGAAGTCAAATCCCACTAACTGAGAGGACGCCATTTAGGGAAAGAAAGAAAGAGAGTGGAGGAGCAATTACGCATGCAGGGGAATCCATTCAGACATGCAGGTCCAAACGTGGACTCGACCACTGCAATAATTCCTGCATTGCTCAATGTCATTAAAGATCAACACAAGGCGGTTACATGTGGCTGACAAGGGAATATTCCATCGTCGTCCTCTAGTTGACCATCCCGTGCATCCTCTGTACGAGTAGCTGGTGGCTGCATTCCTTAACTTAGCATTTCCAATCAAGTCTGCATGGTAATGTCATTATGCAAAATAACTGCATGGCTAAAATTATCTTAAAGAACATCCATCAATCACATGCAAGATAATATAGATAGTTCACATATCAAGTCAAATATCATTAAAACTGGCAGAGAGAGAATTAAACCCAAATGTTTGAAGGTTTGAAAGAAACTATATGAAAGTGTTAGCATGTAATATTAAATTTCATGATAACTTCAGCAAATAAACCATAGATTCTAACCATAATTAACCCAAAAACTAGACTCATCAGGATCACCACCTCACCACCTCGGGTGTAAGTGTGTCAAACTGTAGCTACCAAAATGGTAAATCTTTGTGCCTCCACTGCCCTATAATATCATACCAGTGGGCCATGGGGACATGATATGGCCATCACTGGGGAGAATCGATCGGCCTCATGCACATGATGTGGATGAAATCCCACACCTGCAAAAGTATCTATGCTATAAGACTACAATACTCATAATGGACGTACCGGCCTAGCTCCTGGTATAGGTGCACCACCATACTGCACCCCCAGGCAAAAAATTTCCTATGCTCTACCATCTCCCTAATGGTATAGATGAAGCCCCCATGTAGGTGAGAGCCTCACCCGTCTATCATGATCCAAAATGTAACAGTCATGACCATAACCTGGTGCAGCAGTGGTCCATGCTTGGTCATACCAGTACATGTAAATGTGACTCGTGCCATCGTCATTGTTCGTCCATCTCGAGCAGTAAAGGACCCCCTCTGTCCACTCCCACATCGAGCAGGTTTTGTTGATGGCTACCCACTACTCATGGATGGGAAAGCCGAGGATCTGATATACATCTTCCAGTGTGCTCGTCATCTCTCCAGTTAGCAACTGGAAAGATGATGTGGTGGGATCCCACCACTCCATTAGTGATATAAGAATCCTCTCATGATATCGCACCTTTGACATGGTGAATACATGCCAAAGATCAACCTGCTCTAGATGTGTGACCTCCTCAGGGCTAAGGCAGTCCCTCTGCTCATGAACTAGTCGGTAAGCTCGCCCACCTAGATGCTCACAAATCTCAAGATAGTCCTATAAAAAATGGAAAAAATTCTAAGTCAGAACATAGATTCTCAATTTGAAAACAAGATTTTTACTAAGACTTGTGTGTGTCGCACATACGTCTACGTGTCGCGCATGTGTCCATGTCCACCATTTATGCCCCAAGGATGCCAATGCATCCTTGGGAAGATAGCGTAGAATTGAGACTATTGTGCAAAACCTAGATGACAATGCACATTTTGGACAAAAGCACCCAAAATGGACGCCTACACAGCTCGAAGAGGAAAAATTTGCTATAAACATGCTTAAATTCATGAAAAACGAGGTTTAGGTGCCTACCTAGTCTACCTCGTGATGCTTTGCAATGTTGTCCCTCAGCTGCTCCAATCTAGGTACCTCATACTCCCTCCTGCTCGACATTTTTTTGACTTTTCTCTCACAAAATTCAACAATTTTCTCACAGTGAATAGTGAAAATGACCCTTATAGGGGCCCACCTAGGTATATATAGACCCCTCGAGGCCCATTTTTCTTGGAATTTGTGGCTCCCTGGTTTCTCCTAAATTTACCCCACCTATTTGGGGGAAAATCAAGAGGGGGCATATAGTCACCTCTTGATCATATTTTTCTTCCAAATCAATAATTTTCAAAGCTAACCTATAATTTAAGTTTTGTAGGTAAAAAATTTGCACAATTTTTCACAACTGCTTTGACATTGTTTGTTGAGTTCGGTTGCTGGGGGAACCTTCAGTATCGGCTAGCTCAACCTCAATGGCCTACGAGGCCCCTCTTCTTGGCATCTAAATCTATAAAATTCAAAATTGGGGTGAAATTTTTCTTCTCTACTTTAGTGTACTTGATTTTTCCCAAAATCAAGCCCACTAAAGTGGGGGCAAAATGTAATGTCATAGAATTGCACCTAGGAGAAATTCCACATTTTTGCACTTTTTCCTATCATTTATGACACCTTAGAGCATTAATGGAAAAAATCCCATAAGTTGTAATTTCACTATTCTAACTCCATGCGGACTGGTGGCAGAGCAACAAAAGCTTAACAACAAGTTTCCCAAAAATCTAGGCCTTGGATGCTTGTGCGGCGTGCGAACATCTGCACAACGCGCTAGCATCCCAATAGTTTTCTAAGTTTGAAATGGGGAATCTTGAATCTTGACTCTCTCGACACATGTCCTAGCAGTCATAATTCAAATGTAACGGATCTTTTTTGCCCTTGCATACAACAAGAATCCCATTTGGCTCTCATTTTGGGGGATTCAAGCCATTCAATCAAGCTTTCACTACACTTTCATTCTAAGGTTCTCTTCATTCTTCATATCAACACTTTCACAAGAGAAGCCATGCTAGACTGAGGTCCTTCTAGTAGTTACAACTCTCGAGCAAGTGCTCAACAGTGAATTTGTGCGCTCTGGAGAGGGTTTAGGCCCATGGGTAACACTCTCTCTCTCTTCTTCACTCATTTCTATCTACTTGTTTATTTACTACTTAGTGGTGTGGGTTCTACTCCTAAAGCAGGTTTTTCTTTCACCACATGCATTTTCCTTTTCGTTTACACTCCTTTCCAACTTGGATGTTCGTGGAGGTGGGAACACCAAAACGGGGGTCTGACTGAGGCAGACCCCTATACAGTCCCAACCCTTTCCCCTCTTTCTTGTGTGCTAATGGACGTACTTTTGGAGCTAGCTAGCGAACTAGCACCTTGGTGAGATTATCCTCATTATTTTATCTCTCATATATTTACTTTACCATCTCTTCTTATACTTGTTATACTTCATAGCTCTGTTTTTTCATTTAGGAGTACTTAGCTAGGCCATTAGCTCATTTTCTAGAGGTTCATATTTCCTTTTATGTGCTCTGTTCGTATAAACGCCAACACACCTGAGAGATGTCTATGTGTCGTGATGTCATCCCAGAACCACGTTTGTATCCTCGGACAAATAGTTGTCTGAGGTGCAATATTGAATCCAAAAACTAGCTCGCCTAGCCCCAACTTATATTTTAGGTTTGAAGAGTGGTAGAAGGACCTTATAGTCCTCATCATTCTCATACCTTTTTTCGTTGTATTCCTTTAGAGTGAGGTAAGTTAGAGCAGCCTTCCGCTCTCCATGACCTAGGGCCTTGATGTGGTCAGTCCCCCTCTCTTACAAAAGCTATTCCCTTGATATCCTTTAGCATCAATCAACTATCTTTGAAAATCCAACATTATATCCCTGATGCTCATGTTATCAACATTTTGAGGTTGACTATGAGAATAGCTATGTTAGTTGGAAATAAAATGACCTTCTTGTGATTGATTTTGAGCATATGCAAGCTACCATGAGTTTTGAGTAGGGATGGGTGGGTGGAAAGCATATTGAACATGTTTTTTTTCTTCATGTATCAAATGGATTTGGGGTAAAACCAACAAAATGCCCAATTTGATAAGGATGATAAGGAGGTATATGATAAACACTTTCATGAAATGGAGGTGGAAATATATTTTTTCCATGAAATTTTGACATGTTAAAGCATTCAAAATTTGTAAATATACTTTAGGCATTCTTTGAAATGAAAACAAATCTTCTTTTCTTTATAAATTGAGCAAAGCAGCACTTAGTCCGCTTGAGCCATAAGATTTGAACTTGGAGTCGCCAGGTGTGTGAATTTTTTTCCTCTAAAGGTAGATATTATTTATATACACACCAAATATCAGAAATGAGAGGATAAATTTTGAACTATGATACTTTAAATAGTCCCACTAGGCATGTGAAAAATTGTTGTCGCAAGGATTGCACCCTAGCTAAGTGAGAAACTTAGCTATCCTGTGAAACATGAGATCATATTCAACATGTGGATTACTTATGGTGAAGATGAACCACTAGAGAGGGTTGGTTCCCTTGATGGACCTCCTATAAACTACTTCTGCTTTGCTAAGGAAAAGGGATAGATGAAATAAAATTGAAAATATTGATCCTAGGAGGTGTTGCAGTAAACTTTATAAGATCTATACCTTTGTTCTAACTCGCAATTTCTCTCAAGGAAAGGTTTTTTTCTATGCACAACTTAGTTTCAACAAGATCTCACAAAAATGTTTCATAGGAAATTCATATTTCATGTTTTTTGAAGGAAAACTAAGTGTTTTCATAACAATAATGCTAAAATTATTAACACAACCTATGACCTATATGAGTTTTATTTATTCATGGATATAAATTATTTTAAATGAGACATAATTCAAGGATTTGATATTGATAATCATAGAAATTGGATCAATAATTTACAAATAATATCTAACACATGAATTTGAGAAGGAAAAACATTGCTTTTTATTAAAAAATCAAAGTTTTCATTGATACAAATCTAAAAAATCCTTCAAAATACATGAAATGTTGTTCTATATAAAAATTATCTCAAAAATTAGTTGCAATCTCTTTCTCTTATGTATATCCCCAAGGAGAAAATAAATAATTGACTCTAATCAAAGTTGGGTGCCTATTTTTAATGAAAAGCCACCTCTTGCATAATCGAAGATTTCTTCAAGGAAGAGGTTGAGTTTGCATGCTTGAACTGGGTGCTTGGATGTGGAACTCTCTCTTGAACAGTTTGCAAATCATGTAAAAATTTGTAAACATGAGTTGAATTTGACTTCTTGACTTGAATCTCCTTGCACACCCCCTTGAAATGTGCTCCAACCAAACTTAAACAAGTCTTTAAAATCATGCATGAGACTTTTGGGTTTTGGGGGGTACAAGGTAAAAAAGAATTCATTTTAGGGCTCAATTTCTCATAACTATTGTCTTATGGATTCAAACCTAACCCAACTCCTAGTTATATCCATGTATCCTCTTTATCAGCTCCCAAACTAGTGATACATGCCTCCAAACTAAATTTTTAACCCCTTTTTGTCCTCAACTCATGAATGCTTCTTCATGATAGTAAGGCATATGTAGTTACTTGAAGTTAACTAAGTTCTTCAGATAGCTAGCTCCTCTAGGGTGGAATAGGATAACTCAAGGATTACTAATTGATGCATGATTTTAAGCCTTTATATATCATTCATCTTCACATGTATTTGGCTATAGCTTTCCTCATACTGTCCTTTATCCTTTATCTTTTTTGATGGGTCACTCATTGCTATAGGATTGTCCTCTCTCTATATATTGTTTCTATCTCTCTAACATTCATAACATTTGACCTATCTTATTGATATGATGACTTCCCATTAATCAGTTACAAGTCTAAAATCCATTGTAAAGGACTCTCATGCATTTTGGGACCTCATCCTGATTGTCCTTTGATAAATTCATAATGAATTCTCACCATGATGTCTACTAGGGAAGCTCTACATTTCTCCTATAAAATCTTTAGGACTTTGAAAAGGACTATCACCTTCATCTATCATTGCACAATCCACATTTTATCAATCCTTGTGGCTTCATCTAACAATTGTTGTCCTTCATCCTTTAATTATTCCCTTAGTATGGTCCTTGCTCATTTGTGATCATCCACCTTTGAAAATTAATGTTTTTCCTTAAGAAACTTATAACTATCTCTAAAGGTAACTTCCTTATTGATATTTCAAAATGGCTATCAAATTTTGAAACTCAATGGCATTTTCTAGTCACTCTTTAACCTGACTATCCTTGCATTGAAGTAATTTTCCTATCCTTGTTCACACATAAGGATAATTATCATGTTTCATACCTATGAAATGATTGTCCTTATTTATTGGTTTCCATTACTTATTAACATAAGAGTGTCAATATGGGGCAGCCAAGGGTAACCCAGGTCATGTAGGTTGTGGGGGGGTGTTGAGGAATAAGGAAAGAAGTCTCTTAGGTGTGGTGGCACTCCCTTTGGGAAATTAGACAAATCATTGTGCTAAGGTGGAGGTTGCATTTATAATTATTAAGTTTACTATGGACAGGGGTTACTCTAAACTATGGGTGGAAGGAGACTCATTAAATATCATCAATTATCTACGTGGAACCCATAAACCTAGCTATAATGTTGATCAATTAATAAAGGATGCTATTATTATGTTGATATATTGGGAAGAAACCCATGTTTCTCACATATATGGATAAGGTAATTCAACATTGGCATATTTTTTGCCAATGAAGTTGTCGGACTTAAGGAGTAGAGTGTGGGAGGAGGGCTCTCTCCTTCCTGAGGTAGCTAGGATCTTAATGAGAAATGATGGTTTTGGATGATTTTATGTGGTAGAATTATTTAACCATTAGTGCCATCTTTCGACTCACACGCTTTGTGGGTATCATTCGGCTTGTTGGTTATCAGACGAAATCTACTTGCCAGGGTTTTTTGTTGTTGATTTTTGTGAATATGGGTGGTGATAGAAGTAGAATTGAGTCGCACTCTTATGTGAGCCTGAGAAAGAATAAGAGAATTTGGAGGATTCTCCAACATGGGAATTTTATGTTATTCTTGGAAACAATGCATGGACATGACCCAAATGCTTCAGTGGAGTTTGTTTCTTATTGTCATAATCACAAACTCCATATTAAGGGCTTGGTGGTGAATATCAATGAGGAGTTGATAGCTACTATGACTGGGCTACACATGGTTGGTCGTAAATTCTTCAAAGACAAGAAGAGTAATGAGGAGGCAATGGTGCAATTTTTCAAAGATGACGAACAAAAAAAACTCATCAAGATGGAGGCTTGGGGCTCTGAGCGAAAGTCTCTCAAGAATATATGGGTGAATATTGTGGAAATAATAATATGGTATGTGAATTTGGAAGGTAGGTTCACTACTATCCTTGGTCACCATTTTAATCTTTTAAATCATTTTAGGCATGGGCAGTTTATTTCCTTTATGTTCTTTCTCTTGTCCTCCATGGAGGTCTCTATGTATGCACACTTAAAAAATAGGAGGGCTTTTGTCCTACATGAGGGCCCTATTCTATTAATTATGGAGCATGTAAATTCCCTTATCCCTACCTCATCAATTAAGGGAAAGGAGAAGATTATTAGTAAGATTTTTGGCTCTTCAAGCTTAGATACCAGCCTGGTTGAGGATGAGGAGTGGAATGAAGATGGTGAGGATGGGACCCCATCCCCTTGGCTGCCCCCTCCAAAAAGAGGAAGAAGGGTAACCCTAAAGGAAAATGAGAAACTAAGTGTCTTATTCTACATGATTCAGAGTCCCAATCTGATGGTGATGACACGGAGGTGGGATATGGGGATTCAACACCTAAGGATGAAGCTATGGATATTGTCTAGGGTGATGCTGAGGTTGGTGGTAATGAGGAAGGGTTTCAAGGGAATGTGGAGACCACAGAGGCCAATAATAAGCCTAGAAGAGCTTCTAAGGGAATTGCCAAGATGAATAACCAAGCCTCAAAGGATTTGGTTAAGGATTCTATGGAGCTCTCCAACGAGAAGACTCTAGAGGAAAATGTGGTGGAAATTGATGATTCTCCAGTTCAAAACTCTCCTAATGTGGAACCTATGGGTGAGAAAATAGTTCAAGGGGAGGAGGATGTTGAGAAGAAGCAAGCAAAGTCTAAGCCTCTAAAGGTTAATCCCCTGTCAGAGGACTTTTCCTATCTTAATGATGACTCCACCTCTATGTTTGAGCTTCTTGACATGGCTAGGGCGAGGGCTACTGGAACTTTCAAATTGGCTAAATGGACTCTACAAGAATTCAATAGGGTCAACATCAAAATTAGGGGATTGAAGGAGAATTTATAAATATTCTAAAAGGATCGGCCTAAGATATTATGATTGATAGAATTGTTGATCTTGAGTGTTTGTTCACTAATTTCAAGTCCCTTTGTGAGAAACGATTGGCTAGTTTAGAAGCCAAGGTATTGGATACCAATGCGGATATCAATAAACTTCTCCACGCTTGTCACATTTCAGTGAAGAATAGTGTGGACTCTTTGGAGGACCTATTTTAGAAAATTAGTGAGCTTAGAGAGGACCAGATCAATTTTTTTGAGTTAATGGAGAAGGAACAATTGGCTAAAAGTAAAGGAAAAAAAGGTGCAAAGGATGATGGTAAAGGCCCTACTGCTAGAGGGTTGGCTGACTAGAAGGAGTCCTTTGAAGCTGAGAAAAAAGAATTGTTGGAAATGATTGGGTTGCATAGGAACCAGGAGCTTCAAGTGTCCAACACCTTAAGAGTATGAAGTAGTGTCATGTGGTCTATTGTTTGTTTGCTTTTCTGCTGTTGGGTTTTGATTTCTTTCTTGTTATTTTGTTTCTTTTTTTTCCAATGGCAGTTGCTAGTAGTTTAGTGTTATATCTTTGGAGCAGCATTTTATAATTTTTGGTGTTTTGGGTTTTGGGTTGTTTGATGTTTTAGCTTAGTATATTTTGAGTAGCATTTTGTACCTAAAGTTGTAAAGGGTTTTGGGTCCCTTCAAAACTTGTTTTTCCCTTATAATCAAAACATAAGAGTGCCAACGTTTACTCACTAGCATCCTTGTGCTCACTATCATTTAGACTATCCATGGAAATTATCCTTATCTCAAACCTTATTATGTCTATATTTTATTCATTGTAAACTACCCTTGGTCTCTGCTATGATATGGCTATCCATTCTATATTTCATGTCTTCCATGTCTTCAAGATAGTCTCCATTGATGTGACTATCATTTCATTCTGATTTTTCATTTGACTACCCTTCAATATTCTTAGAGGTTTCATGTAGCTTGGACTATCATATTCATTATGGCTAGTGGCTTAATTGGTATGGCTGCCTTTTATTTGACTGTCATTTTTATGAAATTTCACTATCCTTTTCAATGTTCATTAGCACTTGACACTATCCATTGTCCTTATTTTTTTCCTGTCTCTCAAGATGCAATAAATTATCATATTAATTTCACGATTTCATCACCATTTTGTGCCTTTAAGTCTTCCATTTCATCCTTTTCCTTTCTTCATTTGAAATGACTATGAATGGTTTATTGAAAGGGATCTAAATTTATCATGGAAGACTGTCATTTTAATCTCTTTAGTGACTATCCTCTCTTATGGTGTCTCTTTTGCAACTTTACTCTCTATTACAAAGTGAATGTCCTTTGAAATGACTATTATCATTTTATGTTTAAGCTTTTGACTGTGACTTTATTCATAAGACTTTCCCTTTTGAAAGTTGTCCTTTCATGTGATTTATTGCATCTATAGGTGACTTCCTCTTTACATGGGCATGTCAAATATTTTATCTATGTCTTTTCTAAAGGCCAATGTCATATTTGTAATTTTCCTTTTCTATTTGGCATCCTCATTGATTCCATCTTTTAGAAGTTTTCATAACTTTGTGAACTATCATTTTATATGGTTATGGCATGTAGACTGCCTTGTCACTATCTTCTATAGGTCTACTCCTTCATGGTGACTAATCATTAGGAAATTTGGAGTTATACACAATCCATCTAATGCATTTAAACCACCTCTTCTCTATCAACTTTTCTATGAAAATCTTTATCTCATTTCATTCTTGGATAGATTAGGGAAATTTACAAGGTTTTTGTAAACATCTTTAATGAGGCTCTCAACCAAAGGTTTCAATAACAACAAGATCTCCTAACATATATCAATGCATGACTCCACAAAATACCTCAGATGGCTTATGGATATAAAATAAACAACCTTAATTGAACTTAATATTTCATGTATTCCTCATTTAGCATATGATCCAAGGACTGTCATTTCATTTTTATGACTTTAAAACTATCATTTCAAAACAAAGGATTATCATTATTTTATTATTTCAATGCTTTGTGACCATATCTTCATACCTTTATATCTCACTCATACTCAAACTTCCCTCTCATCTATCATGAAGACTCATATTTTTTCATTTCCATTTACCCTACCAATGAAGTGTTAAGTTTATTGTCCTTTTTGAGTGATGAGTTTAATAATTTATGATCTTGATTATCTTAGACCTGTCACTTTCCTTCTGACTGTCCTCATCATTATGGTTGTCTTCTTGTTGATCCTTTGTAATTTTTTGATAGATCTATAACCTTCAAATTTTGAAAATATCATGTAGCTCTCCTTTCTCTTGCTCCTCATGTTCATGCATTTTATAACCCTATGATTCTTGGATGCATGGCTCTCTTTCACTATCATCTATCAAAATATATTAGAAAAAGAGTGAGAATCGCTCTCTAAACTTTACAAATGAGATAGCAGCCCCAAGGAACACAATCTCTATTTTTATGTGAAGATCATTGGGCTTGCTTTGAAAATATTTGGTAGCAGTTTCTAACTTATCATCATTTGCAAAATTCTATGAAAAATGTGACTATGTATTGACATAAAAGGATAATCAATTCCTTTCCATAAACCTTATATAAAACTACCTTGAAAACCATTCAAGACATATGAATCTTCAGTAATACAAATCATACCTAGAAGAAAGAGTGAGAAACATGTATAATCTCATATTGAAATGATTAGAAAATGCGTATGATTTTTCTTTAAATCCTAACTAATCTCCTTCTACATGCAACATGCCCCTACATTCTCTCCTCCTTTTCATGGAATCCCTCAACACCACCATGAATCTCCTTTAAGATCCACTTCTAGCTCAAGATAAAACCCTAAAACTCCTTTTCTCTATGGTTCTTCATCTCAAGTTTACTTTTCCTCTATTTCCTTTTGTGCCTAAACTTTAGCTAATGCTTTAATTTTCCACTTATTTTGATACTTTAAAAACAAACCTTTTATTTTTTTCCTTATAATTTTGTCATGAAACTATTCCATTCAAAGTGTAAAAATAAATAAATGTATTAGCAGAACCATTGGCCCATAATTTACCAATAGAATACCAACTGTGTTTTCTTGTTTTTCAACAAGTTGGATGGTTGGATTATTTCATTTATCTTACAGAGCTCAATGAGGTGACGATACAATAATTCACTAGCATATTATAGAATGATGAAGTCATAGTAAGATGTTTAAGAGTGGACGCCTCAGAGGCAATAGTTGTAGAGGTCTCTATATTGCCAATGGTTGGAGAGGCGTTTCCTATATGATCAAATACAATTATAGCTCGAAATGAATTCATATGGTAATGAAAGGAATTATATTCCTTGGCTCAAGGTACTAAATGAATTTCCCTACCATGGTTATGGTCATTCAATTTTATATAAAAAATTAAATATTTGACCTATGATGGTAGACATTCTCTTTTATGCATAATACATTTTAAACTCTTAAGTCACCTTTTCCATCAAAAGCTAGTGAATGTTCCAAATTTATTTTATAACTTATTGAAATAGATTTCTTCTGAGTACAAAAGAAAGAGAAACTAGTATGTCTCGTCCCATTACTCTTTGGTCAATTTATTGATAAAAATAAGCCTTACAACCCAATTCCTTGATATTTCTAGAATGCAACAATATAAACAACACATACCGATTGGTCCATGGTTAGATGAGACAAATAGGGCTCAGGAGGTTAATGAGTCATCTACAAAAAGGGGAGAGGAACATATACCCTCTTCCCCACATTTTGCATCACCTACCTACAACAGTGGCACATAAATAGATCTAGAGACATAGGAAACGCAACTTGCAATCTCTAGGGCATAGCTCACAACACCTATAATTTCAAAAACCCATGTTTCCATAGAAAGCCGTTTTGTGCCCAATAAGCGTAAAGGAAAAAGTGCACCTTCCTCTTCTCTACCCAAAAAGAAGCAAAAAATTCTTGTGCAACCTAAAAGGAAGTAACATTGCCTTAAGGAAATGGGAATTGTAAGAGGGAAGGCCCAGTATCGACAATCAAAGGTCATGATGGTAGAGTCTAAAATAGACTAAAAAAAAAAAAAAATTACCTATTCATCAAGAATAATTAAAAATCCTACAATTTATGTATCTAAACACCACTTCAGATTTTGAATATGAAGAAGATGTATTTACAAAAAATAAGAACCTAGACCTCCTAATAGTCCATCAACTTAAGATGATTTTTCTTCCCCAACTAAAACTGATGAAGAATTATTTTTGGAGGATGAGAAAGAATGGGGTGAAGTTAATGAGCTATAGGTAGCTCTAAAAAAAAATTAAGGAACTAGAAGAACAAATTAAGGGTTACCAACAAAAAGAGATTGGGTTGGATAAAAAGGTTAGAGAATTGGAAAATCAATTGCATGTTTATGAGCAACAAGGATTAGATTTGGATAAGTTGGCCCTATTGGAAATCATAGAAATAAATAAGAAAACTCCAAAATTTGAGGAGTATAATGATGCCTCAATAACACCAAAAACCCCTACTCTGGTTACCCTTGGGATAAATTTGTGGGAAAAAATGGAGGATCTTTCTCAGCCACAAAGAGAATGGAATAAGGAGAGATCAGAATTGATAGTGACACATAATAGAGAAATTGAAAATAACTCAAAAATTAAAAGATTAAAGGTGAAAATTGAAGAATTGGCTAATAAAACTATTCATCTCATGAAATGCAAACCACCTACTAGGGTTTATACCCTAATTCTGTAGGAATTTTTTTTAGTTTTCTATTTTTAAAATTAATTTGTGATCTCCTAGTTTCATTTTCATCACCAATATTGTTTTTAAAATCTTATCAATAGGCCACAATAGACATACAAGATCAACTATGTAAATTTTACCTACATAATTTGGTCATTCCATTTGATACTACTTGGAACCCACTAATTTATATGGGAGATGTTTAGATAAAAGGCATTAGACTCATTTATCTAAAATGAACATCAAAGAGGTTAGTTGTGATAGCAATATCATGAGATAGAGAAGTCATTCCCCTACACGTTAGAGAATAAGAAGAGGATCCCAATGAGGTATTTGATGAATGGAATAACCTGGTGGATAGAACCAAAGTGGAAAAGAAATTATTGGAATGCAAAAAGAAATATTAAAAAATATTTTAAGAACTAGAAGCTGGAACAGGAAGAGAGGCACTCATATTCTCCTAAGACATGTGGAAAGAAGTAGCATGGGAATTGAAAAAGAAAGAATCCCATTCTATTTTTAACTAATTATAAGTAGTCATAAGGGCACATAAGTACATAAAATCTTCCATGCAACACTAGATCACTTGGTTCCCCCTAAAATTTCATCCTCTCCTTCTCTTGTACATAATTCCACATTGGACGGGAAAGAGGGAAGACAGGGAGAAGCATAGCATGCCAGATGGGAAAGAATATCTACATAATAAGGGTTCTACCTAAAGAAAGGGGAAGGAGTCACTGACATTTTTGAGTATAAATAAACTACATTAAAATATAACCAAAGGCCCTAAACTACTTGAGGACAAGCCAAAATCTAAGTTGGGGAGGGATGATGTGTCCTAAAATTATTATTTTTCGTGTTTGAGTCTCATACTTTTCATAATATTTTTTATAGTTTCAAAGGCATTAACCAAACCTTTCCACTTATTTTAAGTATTTAAAGCAATGAGGATGATAAATTATATCGATTAATCATTGTGTGAATCTATGAATTTCTATGGAATTTAATAGATTTTAATGTTGATTATGGTTATTAATGATGAAAATGTGTCTTTGAAATAAACTAACCCCTACAGTGAAGGATCTATCAACACACAACAAAAGGATGCATGTTTGTCATAGCCAAAGAGGGTGATCGCCTAAGTACATGTAGTTTTTCAAAGATGATGGAGGAAGTAGTCTAAGATTGTGAACATGATCTATTTATGGATCATTCTATCTCTTAAATTTGTGTTATCATTAGTTCATGGAGGAAATAATATGTTTGTAATGATAGTGGTTATGGATTGCAATAATTTTTTCCATGTTAAGCACTTCTTCAGTTATATCCATATTCTTTAAAATATGTAGAGTTCTGATATGATTCTTACACTCTTATCTCCACTAAATTTTCTTTACTATTTGAAATAATACCTATTCATCTTCCTATATTTTTGGGAGAGTCGATGGTTTCTCACAATTTTTTCAGTTCATGAATAAGAGAACTCTCAAATATCTTGTATATATGTCTGATCTTGTGAGAGGTCAAGAGTTAGATAAATATTTTTTGATTAAGTAGATTGGAATATAAGTGCTCTTGATCTGCTAATATGTTCGCATTGCAATAAAGAAGGATGCAGTATTTTCTATGAATCTCTGAGTTAAGATTTAGAAGAATATTATGGGATTGCAAAAACTCAAGTAAGGGACACTTGAGGTACTACAATACTCCTTGTATTTTAGCTTATTAATTATAGTAGGATAAATTATTGAATTATATTTCTTGGTTTATAGTTAACTTGAATTGTTGAATAATGATTAATTGTTATTTATAGTAAACTACAACATAGTTGAGTCATTAAGTTACTATCTTCAGAAGAGTAGTTACTTGTAGCATTTATTATAGTTACTCACAGTAATTTTTATTCATCTAAATCTATTTCGAGATAATTTTATTTCAGTCAAGTTGCTTCCAATTATATTTTCTTTTGTTACTTTTATATAGACAATTGCTTAGGATGATTTAGGATTCTCAATTGCACATATAGTGCTAGCATCATCCAAAGATTATGATTCCCTAGTTGATCAATTGAATGGAAAACCTCTAAGACAATGAATTTCTTAATAAGGGATTTTTTGGTATGTTAAGTTGAATGTATTCATTGCCTATATCAATTGATTGATCATAGATGGATTTGTACACCTAATATTACTAAATCATTGATGTAGGGCATCCTGATGCACCCTTTTTGAGGAAAATTGTGTCATGTTGATCAAATTGGTCTTTTGGTTTGGTTGGGGTCATAAGGTCATTTGAGGCTATTTTGAGTCATTTGGATTCATTTCATGATGTTCTATGATGTTTTGGAGGCATATTGTAAAAAGGTGCCAAAGTTGCTAAAAGTTGTCAAAAAGATGTAAAAGTTATCATTAGAGTTAAAAAAAGGTTGTTGGTCATTTTTTTAGTTGGAAATGATTAGTAAATGATAAATATGTATTGTAACACTGATCTCAATGGTTGGGGAGAAGTTTAAATAAGAAATTAATTCATTTTGCACATTCTTTATTGCATTTTTTGTGAACAATGAATGTAATTCACGTGGTACAGACCGGTATAGATAGGTACAATCTTGAAAAAACTTGGAGAAGTTGGAGGGGAGAGTTATATTTTAAATTCAACTATTTTGGTAGATTTTCATTGAGTTTTGTGTGATATATTGTATTTTTAGTGACTGTAGGTCAAAACCTTGCCTAGGGTTTTCAACAAAAAATCAAAACTGGATAGGCAGAGTTTCCATCAATAAAAACCCACAAAAATTGGTGGAAATCTATATCCTAGTGCTTCTCATTCCTTGAAAAAAGGATGGTTTTTGATACTTTTTTTGGAAGTTCTCATTGACAGTAAGCCTACATTTGTATGCAAACTACTCCAAAACCCTAGGTTCCATATTCTCTTGGTAAATGCATGCATTATTCAATGTTGAAAAGTTGGAGAATCATTGTGGGAGATTGAAATAGGTCTACACAATCCTAGAGTTGATTGAAAATTTGTGTTTCCCTGTGTTTTATGGTTTGGTATAAGGTACTAGTGGCAACAAGCCCCGAATTGCATGATTCTTGGTATTTAGCATTTGATTTGAACTATGTGTGTTTGGAAAACCTTGAAGTATGTTGAAACAATCCTAGATACACAAAATGGCTCTCATTCCATGTTGAATTCAATGATTGAGTGTAATCAAATTGTTGCCCCCCATGTCCAGGCTTAGGGTCACACATATTTGTAGCCTTGGTGTTGAAATCTTGTTTGAAGGTGTTTGGAACATTGTTTTGAGTCCTTCCCCCTTTGCATCATTTTTGGTATTAGAGTCTAAAGATCTAGGCAAGGGAATTTTTGGAAGTTTTTGTATTGTTTTTGACAAGTTGAAGTGAAGAACCTGGATGCCAAAAGACTAAGTAGTGAGGAAAAGGAAAGAAAAACTAGGTGATGTATCAAGAAGACAAGAAGAAAAGAAAGACAAGATGAAAGATAATAGGATAAGCCAAGTTGAAAAGTTTGATAGGACAATGGATGAGTTTGAAAAATGTATTAAGCTTGTATTACAATAGTGTGTTGAGGAAGCATATCAAGAAAATGTTTGGCATTGTCCAATGAGAAATAATGTGAAGTGGTCAATAAAGGAAATTATGGAAAGAAGAAAGAGGCAACAATTGAGAAGAAAGATTAAAAAATTAATCAAGATGATGGAAGAGCCAAAGCCATCCAAGGAAGAGGAAAAAGATGAAGGAAATGAGTCCATTGAGACTCAAAATGTTATTTATAACAATATTTGCGAGTATGTGTTTACAAGTGTATCAAATGAAGTGGTTGAAGTAATGAACTAGTAGAATGACATGTTGACCGAGGAAATACAAATGATTGAACAAGAAGCAAACAAATGAATTCAAAAGAAGAAGATAATAAAGTATATTTTGCAGCAAACTATAAAGAAGCAACAGAAGCATGATGGGAAGAAAATCAAAATTGTGAATCTTGCAACTAAACAAGGCATGGGTGGAAGATATCCTTTTTAAAATTTTATTAATGATTTGAAAAAGCGAAAGAAACATTTGAGAAGGAGCATCAAATTTTTCTCTCTAGGGACTATGATGCAAGGCATCCCGATGCACCCTTTTTGAGGAAAATTGTGTCATGTTGATAAACTTGGTGTTTTGGTTGTGTTGGTGTCAATAATGTCATTTGAGACCATTTTGAGTCATTTGGAGTCATTCCATGATGCTCTATGATGTTTTGGAGTCATATTGTAGAAAGTTGCAAAAGTTGTTAAAAGTTGTCAAAAAGATGTAAAAATTGTCATTAGAGTTAAAAAAATATTTTTGGTTGGTTTTTTCAATTTGAAATGATAAATTTGTCTTGTAACATCGATCCCAATGGTTGGGGAGAAGTTTGAATGAGAAACCAATTCATTGTGTACACTCTTTATTGCATTTTATGTGAATGGTGATTGTAATTCACATGGTAAAGATTGGTACATATAGGTACAGTCTTGAAACCACTTGGAGAAGTTGGAGGGGAGAATTAGCTTTTAAATGCAACTTATTTGGTATATTTTCATTGAGTTTTGTGCAAGATATTATATTTTTAGTGACTGCAGGTCAAAACCCTGCCTAGGGTTTTCAACAAACAATCAAAAATGGATAGATAAAGTTTCCACCAATAAAAAAATACAAAAACTGGTTGAAATATTTATCTTAGTGCTTCCTATTCCTTGTAAAAATTATGGTGTTTGATAATTTATTTGGAAGAATTTATCATTGACAGTAAGCCTACATTTGTATGCAAACTACTCCAAAACCCTAGGTTCCATGTTGTCTTGGTAAACCCATGCACTATTCGATATTGACAAGTTGGAGAATCATTGTGGGAAGTTGAAATATTTCTACACAATCCTAGATTTGGGTTGAAATTTTATGTTTCCCTTTGTTTGAGGGTTTGGTCTAAGGTACTAATGGCAACAAGCCTTGAATTGCATGATTCTTGGTGTCTAGAATTTAGATGTGTGTTTGGAAAACCTTGAAGTATGTTGAAATAAGCCTAGATGCACCGGATGGCCCTCATTCCATGTTGACTTCAATGATTGAGTGAAATCAAATTGTTTCCCCCCATGTTCAAGCTTAGGGTCACATTTCCTAGTGTGAAAAAGTGTGCATATTTTTAGCCTTGGTGTTGAAATCTTGTTTGAAGGTGTTTGGGACATTGTTTTGAGTCCTTCCCCCTCTACATCAATCATAGGCATTGTGCAAAGATTAATAAATATCACCCAAAGAGTAATCTTGAGTCTGTAAGTAACTCATTTTAATCTTGAGTCCTTGTATGCCTAAGTCTATCCATTTAATCTTCACTTTAATTCCTCACTTTTACCACTAATAGTTTATATAAAAGGGATTTATTCAATACATTTTTGTAAGGATAAAATATGATTTAGGTATTGATTTTTATAAATAGTAATCTATTTAGTCGAATGGTTAGATAGATGGATATTTATTGACTGAACATGACAAATGAGAGGGGGGTGAATCAATTGTAGAAAATTAAACCTTCAAAACCCTGAACAGTAATTAGATCCACATGCATTCATTACACCCTTATTTTGTTAATATGATTAAACATGAAATGCAGATAATAGAAACTAAAATAACAACACCAGATTTACATGGAAAACCTAATGAAGGAAAAACCACGATGAGGATTAGCTTACAATATAAGTAATTGCAAAATGGTATAAGGGCTCATTGCCAGAATAGGACACACTGTTCAGAAAGGCTCATAGTTAGGGCTCACTAACACAGAAATAAATACAATAAGATAGAAGAGAAATGTTACATAGAAAACACTTTCTCAATGCAACAAGGAATCCACCACAATGCTCCAACTATCTCACAACCTTGCATGAAATATTTTAGACACCTTCAACTCACCGCCTTCAAGAATCCAAACACTTGAAATTTGCACAACTCTACTCAAATTCACATCACACACATCACTCACATCAATCTCACATCTATCTTTCTTCTCTCTTGCATCTTGCAATATCATCACTCTTATTTATATCAACCTCTACCTTGAAAACCTTCTCTAATGTTAGCAACTATTCGTTATACTTACAAATTCAAAATAGATCGACACATAAACATTCTTGTGGTGGATAGGAATGAAAGTGACCTATATAAATCCTTAATTAGGACCCAAATAGATCCCAACACACCTCAACATTCTTCCATAAAATTTTCATGTAGTGCTAACATAAGGTCATCCAACACCCGTGCTAAACACCATAAACATTAAGTACACACTTCTTTAAATCAATCCAAAACTTTCAGATAATAAAATTCACTTGAATAAAATCTAGAATAAATCTTGAACTACTTAAGATTCATCAAACACTTCATCCAAAATCGCATCATACAAATACTTCAGCTCAGGAAAACTAGCAAACCTTATTCGCATATTGACATATGAAACTTTGTACTACACAAAATGAAGTAAAACCTTGAATACCGAAAGATATAAAAATTATAAGAAATTATCTAAATCCACACAAATTGAAGCCAAAAAATGAAGAAATGCAGAGCAAATACATTTCTCCTAGGCCACCAAAAAAATCACAAAAATACCAGTTCACATATTGATGAAAATATCTCACACTGTACAATGATCTAGAAACCCAAATTTTGAATATAGCAACCTTTGAAAACCATGAACAACATACCTGATCCGCACAAGCATAACCTCAACATAGAATAAATGAGAAGCATAATACTAGAGCACACTCTAAGCACTTGCACAACATAGTTTTCTTTGTTTATCAAATTTTCTCAAAATCACTTGGAATCCAACTACTAGAGACATCATTTCAACTCATTACTTCATTCCAACTCATCTCCAAACACTGCAACAAAAATATATCTCCATGTACTCATAGCACTTCCTCAATATCTCAACTACACATGCATAACCTGCAACAACCTGTTCTCCTCTTTTTCATAATTTTCTCAATAACCTCAACATGCAACAAACCTCCTTAGCAAATATTTGACATCAATGACAACACCATTCAATTAGACTTCCTATTGACATCAATTGAAAAACCTTCATACTTGCAAAAATCTCCCCCTATGTCATTTATGAACACACATGATGTGAAAAACCATCAAAGACAACATATAAACATTTTCCTCTTTTGTTTTAGATTAGATGGCCTACACAACATTCCTGCACACTCTCCCCCTTACAAGATTCTCTCTCCCTTTTGATATTAATTATTAGACAATATATAGAACTTCCTTGCATTTTTGCACATAATTCTCTCTCCCCCTTTGACATCAATGGCAAAGGATAAAATTTTTGCATTATTCTCCCCCTTTGATAGAGAACCAAAATACCTACTTTGAATACCCCCCCTTATGAGTACACCCAATCAACTCAACAACTTTGCAACAATGACAACACATGACACCACCTACTCCCCTTGAGAGGTAGCCACCAACATTAGTCCAGAAAAGAGAGATCCATAAATCCACTAGACTGATGCATCTCCATATGCATCTAGTTCAAACAAGGAGGGGAAATAACCACAAGCGTCTCTTAAAGATACTCAAAAGTATCCTTAGGAAGATCCTTAGTAAATATGTTTGTAATCTAATCCTTTGTAGGTACATACTCAAGTTTCGCCTCATTCTCCATAACCTTCTCTCTCAAAAAGTGATACCTAATTGATATATGCTTTTTCCTTGAATGCATCATTGGATTCTTTGAAATGTTAATTTCACTTGTATTATCACAAAAGATAAAAATAGGCTCATCATACACAACTATGATAACCTTCAATATTTGTCTCATCCATAAAAATTGTGTACAACATGATGTTGTTGCAATATACTCAGCCTCAGTAGTAGATAAAGAAATTGAATCATGCTTCTTATTCAACCATGACACCAATCTACATCCAAGAAAGAATTCACCACCACTTGTACTTTTTATTTCATCAACACAACCAACCCAATTCGCATATGTATAAGCGCTTAATGTGAAATTAGTATCCTTAGGATACCACAAGCCATAATCTAGAGTTCCTCTTAAATATTTTAATATCCTCTTCACTACTGCAACATGTATTTCTTAATGATCTTCTTGAAATATGGCCACAAGACAAACTACATGCATGATATCTAGTCTAGTAGCAGATAGATATAGCAATCCACCAATCATAGATCTATATTTGCTCTAATCAGCCTTGGGTGAATCATCATCATTGTTTAATTTACAACTAGTCACCATAGGAGTGCACACCAGTTTGGATTCATCCATTCCAAACTTCTTCAACATCTCTTTGACATACTTTGAATGTGAAATGAAAATACCTTTATTTTTTTGATTGAATTGTAGCCCAAGGAATAAATCTATCTCCCCAAACATTGTCATTTCAAACTCTTTATGCATCTCTTCAGAAAATCTCTTACACATAGCTTCATTTCCACCAAAGATAATGTCATCCACATACACAACTACTATCAAGATTTTGTCTTCCTCTATTTTGAAGTAAAGATTACTATTTGTGGTGCCCTTATTGAATCCTTATTGTATTAGATATTTGTCCAATCTTGTATACCAATCTCTGGGAGCTTGCTTAAATCTATATAATTCCTTCTTTAATCTACACACCATATCTAGTTGATTTGAAAGCTGAAATCCTTCTGGTTGTTCCATGTAAACCTCTTCTTCCAATTCTCCATTCAGAGAAGCAGAGTTTACATCCATTTGATAAAATTTAAAATCTTTATGTGCTTCAAGTGCCAAGAACATTCTGATAGCTTCCATCCTATCCATAGGATAAAATGTCTTCTCAATTTCCATTCCTTCCACTTGTGAGTAACCCTTACACAAAAGTCTTGCTTTATTTCTTACCACTTCTCCATTCTCATTCAACTTCTTTTTGAATACCCACTTAGTTCCAATTATATTTTTGTTTGTCGGTCTAGGAACCAATTCCAAAGTCTAATTCTTCTTAATTTTCATAATTTCTTGTTTCACTACCTCCATCCAATATTCATCTTTGCATGCCTCACTATTTTAGGTTCAACTTTAGAAAGTAAACACAGATTTACCTTAGCTTTAGCAGCTTTGCTTCTTGTCAATACACCTTGTTTCTTGTCTCCAATGATTTGTTCTTTGAAATTATTCTTTTGAACATACTTAGGGGTCTTAGGGGTCTTTCTAGAGCTTCTTACTCTTCATTCTACACTTATTTTTCATCAAATTTTTCTTCTTCTACTCTGCAATTAGGTTCATTTGACACATATCCATCTATTTCAATTGAATTATGCAAGTTTTCATCAACCTTCACATTTGCACCTTCAACAATATTTCTCAACATTTTTTTGTAACATCTATAAGCTTTTATTTTAGTAGAATATCCAAGTAAGATACCTTCATCAGACCTTGCATCAAACTTTCCTAAGTTTTCTTCATCTCTTTTGATATAGCATTTGATTCCAAATACTCTAAAGTACTTCACATTAGGAATCCTTCCATACCATAACTCATAGGGAGTCTTTGTGTTGTTGGATTTAGCTTGAACTCTATTGAGTATGTAAATAACAATATGAATTACTTCTCTCCAGTAGACTCCTAGTAGATTTTCTTCTTTCATCATAGTCCTAATAGCTTCTCAAATAGTCTAATTTTTCCTTTCAACAACTCCATTCTTTTGAGGAGTTCCAAGGGCAAACAAGTGCCTCTTTATTCCATGAACTTCACAAAACATGTTAAACTCATTGGAGGTAAATTCACCACCTTTGTAAAACCTCAAACATTTTATTTTCAAATCCATTTCATTCTCAACCATAGCTTTAAATTCCTTGAATTTATCTAATGCATCAGATTTTTCTCTAAGAAAAGTAACCCATGTCATCCTAGAATAATCATCAATTAAAATCATGAAATACCTGTCATCTTGTAAACTTCTCACCCTTGTAGGACCACAAATATCTATGTGTAATAATTCTATTAGTACGATAGCAAATTGTTCCTTTCCTTTGAAACAACTTGGTTTTTTTCCAAACTAACAACTCTTGCAAACAACATTGATAGGCTTTGTGATTCTTGGTAGATCTCTTACTGCATGAATTGAACTAGTTCCTACCAAATTATGAAAATTCATGTGACACATTCTCCAGTTCTATAACCAACTGTCACTAATATAAGACATAAAGAAATTTCCATCATCACCTTTAAGCTAATAAATGTTCCCATTTGTTCTCTTAGCAATAACAATCACAAGTCCAGACCCTTTTCTAATCTCACATGTTTCATCCTTAAACATAATATTATATCCTTTGCTACACAATTTTCCAATACTCAAAATATTATTCCTTAATCCCTTAACGTAGTAAACATTATCAGTATTATGCTTGCCATCAAAATTGATTGAACCTATTCCACAAATATTAGCTCCTGAATCATCTCCAAATTTAATTAATCCTCCATCATATTTTTCAAGTTTAACAAACTTACTTTTTCCTCTGGACATGTGATTAGATCAGCCAATGTCAACAACTCAGTAATTCTTATCCTCTTTAACATGAAAATAAGATACCAAAGTACCTTCAACCTTATCTTTCTTCTCTAGTTCACACAAATTTTAGTTAGTAGAACTAGATTCTTCTTTTATAGCCAAGAACAAGCATTCATTATCATAAAAATCTCCATAATTACATTCATCATCAGAAATACCAACATCTTCTCTAATATAGTAATCTCTTGTAATCATCTTTCCTTTGTTCTCCTTATTCTTATTGTTTGCATCTTTTTTTGGACATCTTGAAGCATAATGACCTATATCACCACAACTAAAACATTTGAAAGTTAGTTTACATTTGTACTTATCAGTACCCTTTTTCATCTTTCTCACAAATTTAGCTTCCACATCATCAAGATCATCTTCATATGAATCTTCAATATTTTCTGATTTTCCATCCTTAAAGCAATCTCCACTTTTGTACCATTCTTTAAACCAAGCTTTCTCATCTCAGAATAATTTGGTGTACTCATCAACTGATCTCTAGAATAAGTATGAAAATTTTCAATTTCCTCAATAGAAAATACCTTTTCACTATAAGCATTGGGAAGAGTTCTACAAACTTTCTTTACCTCCCTAGGCTCTTTAACTTGTGCACCAAGACCTCTCATAGAACTTTCCATTTCATCAACCCTCTGCATGTAGGTTGTAATTGTTTCATCTTCTGACATTCACATAGTCTCAAATTGTTCCTTTAGATTCTAAAACTTTTCTTGTTTGACCTTTTCATCTTCTTCATAAATACTTTCAAAATTATCCCAAACTTCTCTAGCAGTCTTAAGATTCATAACATTAACCAATTCAAAATTTGAAAGACTATTTGTAATAATAAACTTTTCCTTAGCATTTACCTCATGTTCCTTGATCTCATTACTTGTTCTCGAACCATTTACAGGTGGAGTATATGCAGTCTTATAAGCCTTTTAAATCTCATATCCCTAGCATTCCAAATATCCTTCCACCTTTGTTTTCTAGAATGCATAATCTATTCCATCAAATCTAGGGTAATCAATTTGCTTTACCATCCCGGATCTATCTTAGCTGGTTAATCTCTTCTCTAAGGAACCTTGCTCTGATACCAATTGTTGAATGAACAAGACAACTGAGAGGGGGGTGAATCATTTGTAGCAAATTAAACCTTCAAAACCATCAACAGTAATCAGATCCACATGCATTTATTAAACCCTTAATTTTTTAATGTGACTAAACATTAAATGCAAATAATAGAAACTGAAATAACAACATCATACACAAGAGAACACTAGATTTGCGTGGAAAACCCAATGAGGGAAAAATGATGGTGAGGATTAGCTCACAATATAAGTAATTGTGAAACTAATACAAGGGCTCACTTCCAGAATAGGACACACTATCCAGAAAGGCTCATAGCTAGGGCTCAATACTACAAAAAGAAATACAAGAAGGTAGAAGAGAAATGTTACACAGAGAACACTTTCTCAATGCAACAATAAATACACCGCATTGCTCCAACTATCTCACAACCTTGCATGAAATATTTTGGACACCCTCAACTCACTACCTTTAGGAATACAAACACTTGAAATTCATGTTGCTCTAATCAAATTCACATCACTCGCATCGATCTCACATCTATATTTCTTCTCTCTTGCATTTCATGACATCACTCTTATTTATATCAACCTCTACCTTGAAAACCTTCTCCAATGTTGGCAACTATTCGTTATACTTATAAATTCAAAATATTTCGGCACCTAAACATTCCCGCGGCGGATAGGAATGAAGGAGACCTACATAAATCCTTAATTAGGACCCAAATATATCCCAACACACCTCAATATGCTTCCATAAACTTTGGATGTAGTGATAACACAAGGTCGACCAACACCCATGCTAAACACCATAAAAATTAAGTACACACTTCCTTAAATCAATCTGAAACTTCCAAAAAATAAAATTCAATTGAATATGATCTAGAATAAACCTCAAAATACTTAAGATTCATCAAACACTTCATCCAAACTTGCTTCATACAAATACTTTAGCTCAGGACAACTGGTAAACCTTATTTGCATACTGACATATGAAACTCACTTTGTACTGCACCAAATCAAGTAAAACCTTGAATACTAAAAGATATAAACATTATAAGAAATTTCCCAAATCCACACAACTTGAAGCCAAACAATGGAGAAACGTGGAGCAAATACATTTCTCCCAGGCCACATAAAACATCATTGAAATACTGGTTCACACATTGGTGAAAATATCTCACACTGTACAATGATCTAGAAACCCAAATTTTGAATATAGAAACCTCTGAAAATCATGAACAACATACCAGATCCACACAAGAATAGCCTCAACACATAAGAAACACAGAGCACAATACTGGAGCACACTCTAAACACTTGCACAACAAAGTTTTGTTTGTTTATCAAATTTTCTCAAAAGCACTTGGAAACCAAGTACCAGAGACATCATTTCATCTCATTACTTCATTTCAACTCATCTCTAGACACTGCAACAAAAATATATCTCCATGTACTCACAACACTTCCTCAATATCTCAACTACACATGCACAACCTACAACAACCCGTTCTCCTCTTTTTCACAATTTTCTCAATATCCTCGACATGCAACAAACCTCCTTAACACATAGTTGACATCAATGACAACACCAATTAGTTAAAATTCTTGTTGACATCAATGTCAACACCTTCATACTTGCAAACAATCTCCTCTAATATAAATAGTATGTGGGCTATGTTTAGAGGATTGTTGGCTTGAAAATCTATGTTTTAGATTATAATATCTCTTCTTACTAAAACCATGTTTGTACTTTTATATTTTTATGGCTATAAGACAAATATATTTATTAATTTTGTTTTTGTTGTTATGATATTATGGGTATAGGCTAAAATTGGTTTCTATAGTTATATTTTAGTTTTATGGGTTGAAGGCCAACATAATTATCTATCTATTTATTTTTTTGAAAAAAATTATTAGTTATACGTTGTAAAAAATATAGTATAAGTGACCTAAAATTCAATAGACAAGATTACTAATACAAGAAATAGATTTACCTATTCTTATTAAGAAGAATTTTTAGCAATTCATTCCAACATTTATGAATTTTTTTAATTTTTTAATTTCTTTGATGAATATGAGAGTCGGGAGATACATTTTCAACATTATATTTAAAATATGGATGGTAAAGAAACCATGTTCGGAAATGAAGTTATATAGTTGAAAATAAATAAAATATCAAAGGGTTTAGTAACTTTGGAAATAGATTTGATAGAGAAGATAAGATATTGACTAAACCCACTACTGTGCATGAGAAAGGCATGAAAGAAATAAATTTAGGTTCTTAGTCTTCCCCAAAATATGTGTATATTTGAAAGAAAATGAATCACAAGATTAGGACAATGCTCATTAAATTGTTAAGGAAATATATTATAATGTTTTCTTAGTCATATGATGATCTCAAAGGACATAGAGAAGACTTTTTATAACATGAGATACCCCCTAAACTAGATGCCAAAACATTTAGACAAAATTAGAGGCCCATATATAAATCTTGCTTTATTTCCCAAGATGTAGCAAGAGCTAGTTAAACTCAAAGAGGGTCCAATTATAAAGTCCATCAAGCATTCAATGTGGGTATTTAAGAAATCTCCTATCATAAAGAAGATCAAATATACAAGTTATGTGTGAATTTTAGGAACTGGAACATATCCTCTCTTATGAATAACTATCCCTTTCCTAACAAGAAAACAATTTTGCAAAACGTACATGATGGATGGTTGTGAATTGTTGTCTATTATGGGTGGTTTCTCTTGTTACAATCAGGTTAAGGTCAAAGAATCTTAATAGTAAAATATTAGTTTCACAAAGTCATGGGGTACTCACATCTATATTTTCATGTCATTTTGTATTACATACACTTGAGATACTTTCTGTAGGGCTATGAATGTAGAATTCATTGACTTGAATGACACCACCATGGTATTATATCAAGATAATTTGACAACCTCCTCTAAAAAGTAGAGGATTATTATGGCTATTTACAAATTAATTTCTAGAGGTTCTTAGAGTATGAAATTTTCTTAAATCTTTAAAAATGCATGTTTGGGGAGAAGAAAACGTGTGCAAGTATATAGTTTCTAATGATGGGGTCAAGACCAACCCTAAGAGAGTTGGAGCTATAAAGGAAAAAAATTGATCTAACGAAAAGATGAATACATTTAATCAACAAAATATTATTTTAATTTTAATGAAATTTGGTTTTATTTACTTGTAGGAATGAGGAAATAAATAATAAGGTTAAAACCACTAGAATAAATTTTAGGCGTGACTATACTAGATATAGAAGATAAATAGACCATATCATAGAATATGTAAATGTGGGTTCACCTTAAATTCCACCTCGAAGAGACCTTGCACCTTTAATTTCACATATAATAAATTAAAGAGAAGGCACACATGGCACTCAAACCTAAAAGCATGACATAGAGACCCCATTCAAAGATGTTGACCTAAATATTCAGCTAGAAACTGAGGGTAGAGAAATGGAATTAGGTTAGTATATTGATCTTATTGATCATCTCAAAGAAAGGAAGCATGAGATAGAGGCACAAATTACATTATATCAGGCCCAAATAGCTTAATAGACCTTATTATTGAATCAACAACAAAACATTTCCTAGGAGACCCTACAAAATGTTGTTCCACAAAAAAATATTATTTGACCTCAAAATATTACACCAATTTTTCCAATTCAATGAGTTCCTATTGTTCAACACAATTAGTAGCCTAACCCCCCCCGCAACAAAATGTAATATAAAACACTAGGGTCGACCCTAGAAGGTAGGCTCAAAGACTTGTTCCAGTGAGATGACCATTGAGATTAGAAAGATATGTGAAGTTGGAATATTGTAGCATCCCAAATTATCCTAACTAATTATAGCTAATATTAGAGGGAAGGTGCCTAAATTCCAAGGAAACGATGCTATCACTCATGAGGACCACTTAAAGCATTTCATCGATGTCATTGATGAATATGAAATCGAATATGGGGATGTCATGATGAATAGTTTTGTGTAGTAACTAGAAGAGAGTGCAAAAGAATGATACAAGAATCTTTTGGACAACAAAATAGACTCGTGGAATTATTTTATGAGGGTCTTGAAATTGCAATATGGACAAAGAGTATATCCAAATTTTACAAACTGCAAGATAAATACCATCAGAAAAGGGGTAAATCAATGGGTTGATGACTTCAACAACATGTTCATTATGACAATAAGGAAAGTATCTCCACAAGTAAGGCCAAATGAACCTATGTGCCTCATTTTTATAACATGGGGATTTTTGTTGGGAAAATGTGTCTCAACCTTGCAATTACATAAGTTATTGTTGACACATAAGGTATTGTTCATTTGAAGATGACCAAGGGGGGTGGGAGGGGGCAAGGGGGTCCCCCCCTACAATGGGTTTGAGGGGATCATCCCTCAGTTGGAGTTCTAGGGGGAAACACACCCCGGTGGAGGCTCGGGGGTAGTACCCTTGGAAGCCAAATTTTATGTACACTTTATTATTGTAAATTTGCACCATTATCATTATGTCTCATATCTGATAGATGATATTTTTGTTGGCTTGACTTTCCCTAGAAGGAAACCCTATTTTATGAGGGAATTGTATTACGGCTATGTATTGTAATGTATTTTGAGGGTATGATTGTGGTTGTGTTACTTCTTGATCTCTAGTTGGTGATACTCTTGTGAGAAGATTTCTCTGCAAGTATACTGTAATCTTTATGATTTTTGAATAATATATTGGGCAGATTTTGGACTGTGGGGTTTTTCTCCCAAAAGGGTTTTCCCCACGTAAATCACTGTGTTGTGGTATGCATGATATTTATGTTTATTTATGTTTAAGTTTTTGTAACTATTAAAGATCTGTAAAAATTTTGCATTATTCTCCTCTCAAGATTAGTGTGGGAAGTTGTTCTACTACCTTAGCTTTACAAGTGATATCAAAGCCTAATCACCTTTGGTTTCAGTAGTGGGTTGTTGGATTTTTTGAACTAATCCAAATTTGAGTGGGAGCTTGTGTAGAAGAGACTTTGTGATCTTGTTGGAGGAATTTTTAGATGGCAAGTTCATCAAGGAGAATAGAGGTGGATAAATTTTTAAATAATTTTGAAATGTGGAAGTTGAAGATGGAGGGTTTGTTGATAGATCGAGATCTGTGAGATGATGTTGATGAGAATGTTTCAAGACCTACAGATCCTACTCAAGTTGCTCAATATGATGTTATGGATCATAAATCCAAGGGTCTAGTCATATTGTGATTGGATGATTATGTTTTAATCAATGTCCATGAAGAGACCTCTACATAGAAACTATGGAAGAATCTTGGTGAGATGTATCAAGACAAATATTTAGTGAACAAGATTTTCTTGAGGAATAAATTGAATTCCTTGAGAATGGAAGAGGGTGGACAAATTATAGACCACTTGGAAGAATTCAATATTTTGGTGACTCAGTTGGCATCAGTTGGTGCCAAAATGGATGAGGAAGAGAAATTTCAGATCTTGCTTTGTTCTTTTCCTAATTTGTGGGATTCTCTTGTTATGGCTATTGGGAGTACTCTTGTTATATTGAAGACTAAAGATGTGTTGGGTTATTTTCTTTCTAAAGAGATGAGGAGGAAGGTATCCATCAATGCCAAAGACGCCCTAAATATTCATGGAAGACCTAAGCAAAAAGGAAAGAATAATGATAAGTGTGATCAACCCAAGTCCAAGGGGAGATCTAAATCTATTATAAAGTCCAAAGTTGTTTGTTGGAATTGCGGTAAGCCTAAACATATTCGTAAGGACTACAAAGAAGAAAAGAAGAAGACAAATAAGAGATTTTATTTTGATTCTAAGTTTGAGAAGGAAGATGGTGATGCATTAATTGCAAATTTGGCAATTCATGCAATAATGATGCATGGTTCATTGACTCAGGTGCATCTTTCCATATGACCTTTAATAGAGATTGGTTTTTTGAATATGAAGGATTTGATGGAGGTAAGGTGTACTTGGGTGATGATTCTTATTTAAATATTATTGGTCATGGTAAAGTTAAAATCAGGTTTCATGATGATAGAATAAAAAGGATTAATGGTGTGTTTCATATCCTTGGATTAGCATGAAATTTGTTATCTGTGAGAAAACTAATAGATGCAAGTGTGTAGGTGGTATTTTTTGATGCAACATGTAAGATGGTCAGAGGTATTATGGTGATTGATAGAGGTGTTAGATATGGAACATTGTATAAGCTTGATGCATGCACTATTGAGTGCAATAGTACTTTTGTGAAAAGAAAGTTTGTGGAAGAAGTGAGGGTTTCACCTTTAGCAGATGGTCATGGCTTTTGGGTACCCAAGGGTTATCTTTCTTTTGAATCAAAGTTACCTATAGAGAAAACTATGTTATGGCACCAAAGACTTGGCCACATTGGAGAAAAGGGTCTAAAGACCTTGAAAAATTAAAACCTTTTTGAAGGGTTATCTAATTGTAATCTTGAATTTAATTATTGTGAGCATTTCATTTATGGAAAAAAATCATGTTCAATTTTACTCAGCTTCTCATAAATCTTGTGGTGTATTGAATCTTATTCATTCTGATGTGTTTGGTCCTATAGATGTTCATTCAATTGGTAAATACGTACATATTATGTTTCATTATTGATGATTATAGTAGGACATGGGTATACTTTCTAAAGAGAATCTAAAGTTTTTAGTCGATTTAAATAATTTTAAGTAATGGTTGACTTGTAGACTAGAAAGAAAATAAAATATTTGAGGATTGATAATGGTGATGAATTTTTCTCTAATGATTTTAATAGATTCTATAAATATTGTGGTATTCATAGATAAAAGGGAACTTCATATTCTCCACATCATAATGGAGTTGCAAAAAGAATGAACAAGACATTGATGGAGAAGGTTGAGAGTATGTTGAGTGTTGATGGTCTAGAAAAAAAAATTTGGCTTGAGGCTATTGCCACTACTTGTTCCCTAATTAATAGGTCTCATACATTAGCTCTAGTTGATAAGATGCCTATAGAGGCATGGTCGGGCCACAAGCCTTCATTAAGACATCTTATAGTTTTTGGTTGCAAGGCATATGGATATGTGCCAAAGGAGAAGTGAAAGAAGGTGGAGAACAAGGCTATGAAATGTATCTTCATCAGATACAATTATGGTGTGAAAGGATAAAATATTTTGGATCCTATTGCACAAAATGTAATACATAGTAGAAGTGTTATTTTTAGAGAAACTGAGCCTTCTTCTGGTACATTTCAGCTAGAAAAAATTAAATAGGAAGATGTGATTCAATTTCCTTGTACATCTGAGAAAGTTAAATCGAGTCCCATGTATAGAAAATAATTTGAGGAGAGTTCATCTAGCTCTGAATCTTCAGAAGAAGAGGAATAACCTCCAACTCAGCTTGTTTGTAGGTATGCAAGGCATAGACAACTACATGAAAGGTATTCACTTGATGATTGGAGATGTATTTTTGCTTTGAATACTAACATGGATGAACCCAAATCAATAGAAGAGGCAATAGGTATGAATGATGCAGAATCATGGAAGATTGCTATGGATGAAGAAATGGAAGCTTTGAAAAATGATGATACATGGGATCTTGTACCATTGCCTGAAGGAAGAAAACATGCTCGTTGCAAATGGATGTTCAAAAAAAATATTAGTTTAGATGGAAGTACAAAGAAGTACAAAGAAAGGTTGGTTGCAAAAGGTTACTCTCAAGTTGAGGGTGTTGATTATGGTGAGATATTTTCTCCTATTGTAAAAATGACATCCATTAGATATTTTATTTCTATTGTTTCTACTTATGATTTAGAGGTTTAGAAAATGGATGTGAAAATTGCTTTCCTTCATGGTGACTTGGATGAGGATATTATATGGCACAGCTAAAGCACTACGTGGTGAAAGGTAAAAGTAAATTGGTTTACAAATTGAAAAAAAAATTATGTCCTAAAACATAGTCCTAGGATGTGGTACCAAAAATTTGATACATATGTGTTGAGTTTGGGATTTGAGAATTCTAAATCATGTCATTTTTTTTATTATTAAATTGATGGTGATCAATTCCTTTTTATTTCACTATATGTTGATGATATGTTATTTATTAGTAGAGGGAAAGGTATGATTTCAGAGCTAAAATCTCAACTTTCTACTAAATTTGAAATGAAAGATCTTGGTGTAGCTAAACACATTCTTAGGATGCAAATTAAAAGAGATAGAGTGAACAAAAAACTATGTCTTGTCCAAAGTAAGTATGTCAATTTAATTTTAGAGTGATATGTAGGATTGTAGATCATTGTGTGTTCTTATTTTAGTTGGAACAAAGTTATCTATTTCAGATTGTCCAACATCCCCATTCAAGATGGAAGGCATGAGCAAAGTGCCTTACCAGAGTGCATTTGGGATTTTGATGTATGTTATGTTTTGTACTAGACCAGACATTGCCCAAGCAATGGGAGTTCTTTTCAGATATATGTCTAATCCTGGTAGGGTTCATTGGGATGTAATTCAAAGAGTCTTTAGATATTTGTGTGGTACCTCAAATTATTCCTTGTGTTATCATAGTAATATGACTGAAGATTATATTTCCCTTGATATTCATGGTTATGTGGATTCAGACTAGGTGGGTGATTTTGATAGTAGAAGATCCACAAGTGCTTATGTGTTTACTTTATTTGGTGGTGTGATTAGTTGGATGAGTAAATGATAGGCTATGGTTGATTTTTCCACTATTGAAGAACATTATATGGAATCTACTCATGATTGTAAAGAAGCCATTTGGCTTAAGATATTGTGTTCAGATATTAGAATAAAACAAGGTGTAGTGACAATATATTGTGATAGTCAAAGTGTGATATGTCTAGCCAAGAATTTGACATTTGATGCCAGGACCAAACATATTGATGTACAGTATCATTTTGTTAGAGATATGGTTGAATATGCAAATTTAAAGTTGGTTAAGGTAGATACTTTGATGAATAATGTTGATTCTTTAACTAAACCTATGAACACAAATAATTTCAGATGGTGCTCATATACTATGGGTCTTTCGACCCCTAGAAATTAAGAGATGAGGTTTACACCCTCCAATTTATTTTGCAAGGTGTTTGAAAAGTGGGAGATTTGTTGGTAAAATGTGTCACAACCTTACAATTGCATAGGGTATTTTTCATACAACGATGACAGGGAAGCGTGAGGGGGTCCCCCTTCGCGCGGGGTCTGGGGGGATCTGTAAGACCCCTCCGTTTTGCTCTATTGATCGAACAGTGTTCTATTTGGTTAGGTCTTATTTTATGTTTGTACTTTGACTTAGAACTCAGTTGCTATTTGATCGTTATCTGTAAAGTGATGTGAATGTGATATTTTGGTGTGATGGTGTATTTTGCTGATGTTATCATTATGGCATGCTTTGGATTAGCATAGTGGATAATTGAATTAATGATGTTTATGCTTTTGATCATATTAATGATCTTAGATTTGTCAGTTAGTAATATTGTATTGGTGAAGGGGACGGGTTGCATCACTCGCTTGCGAGTGCCCTACGATTCTATGATTCCCTCTTCACAGTGTGTTTTAACTTTGACATATATATGCATGTGGATATGCTTTTTGTTCGTAGGTTGATAGGTACAGGACATTGACTCCACCTGGTTTCACAGGTTAGAGTGTCTCCAATGCCCAACGGCATTCGATTGGGAGATAGTAGCTAGGTTTTTTGTGCCAAGTCGTCACCCTAGTCCTAGTGTGTCGTCAGGTGTTAGTCGGGTTGTGTTGCTTTGAATATTGCTCCCTCTCTTCGTTTATTTAATTACAAGTTGAAAGGGTAATTGAATGGTTTTATGCATTTAAGTTGTTGATTAACTTGATTTAGAATTATGTTAGTAAGGTAATTTATTTTATTATTAATTTAATTTAATTAATAAATAATTTAATCGTTGATTAAATCTATTTTATTAATTAATTAAATTTATGTTGTTGAAATAAGTTAAATTGTTCATTTTGAAATTATTGTTATTTGGTTGAAATTGAAAATTAAAGAAAATATTTAAAAGTCAAATTAGAAAATTGGAAAAAAAATAGAAAAGAAGAAGAAGATATTTTCTATTTCTGTTTTCTGAAATTGATTACAGTGGTTGAATGAGATATTTTTTGGAATTTTGCTTATTATTGAATTTTCTTTCACAATTTTGGATCATGGAGTTGAGGAAAAATGGAAAATAGGGAAGAAAAGAAGATTTGTGCATTTTGGTGAGTTTTGGATTGAGGCTGTGAAAATTGCAAATCTGAAGGGAGAATCTGTTGAAGGAGTTGGATCTAAGGAGGAACTCAGAGCACCATAGTCAACCTTCAAATTTTAATCCAAGTTTTCTTCTTGTTTAATTTGGTGTTCATTTTGAGAATTCCATGGTTTCATTGTGTTGTTTGAAACATTTTAATCCTCAGTTTGGGTTGTAAAGAAAACCCATTTGAATCTTGTTTTCAAAACTTGAACTTGTATTTGAAATTTAGATTTCTCAAATCAAAATAAATAAATAAAAAATGTTCTTAGCTAAAATTAAATGGTTTTTGTTTTAATTATTTTCTCAATCTGATTGGGATTTTGTTAAATTCATATATATATATATGTATATATACATATATAGTTATATATTTATATACATATATATGTTGTTAAAAAAAATTAAAAAAGAGGGGGTTATGTTGTTAAAACTAAGTTTAAAATGCCCTATGTATAAGGGCACGGATTTCAAAATCTGCAGGTAATTGTTTATGTTTTAAAAAAAAAGGATATTAAAAAATATATATATATTTGTTGTGGGGGCTGGGGGCTCAACCCACAGCCACCCCATGGGGAGGTGTTGTGGGGAGCCACACCCAACGCGCCCCACGTGGCCACCGCTGCGCAGCCGCCCACCCATGGTGGCCGGCTGTGTTAACACAGTCGTGCCCACCATGGATGGGGCAGGCTATGTGAGCAACCACCACACCCGCCACTGCCATCGTCGCCCATGTTAGGGACGGTTGTGGTTAGCACATCCGCGCCCTAACATGGGGTTGGCTAGGTTAAAACCCCGGCCCGAAATCGCCGCCGCCCTTTGTGCATAAAACGCGCGGCCAAGGTAAGTGCGTGGCCACCCAGCCCAGCCCTAAAATGCGTGGTCTGAGGTGAATGCGCCTCATTCACTTGCATAAGTTGCCTTTTTTAAATATATATATATATAAATAAATAAATTTTATTTTAATGTTTTATTATTATATTTATAATATTAAATTATTAATATATATATATGATTAAAATACATATATATTAATAATTAATATTGTTTTATATATTATTAAAGTATTAAATATATATTTAGTTGAAGATTTATTTTTTTAAAGTTATTTAAATGGAGGCATAATTTAATTTATTGGGAAATTTTAAATTATTGTAGAAATAGTTAAATTGATGGATTTATTTTGGGAATAATATAATTGAAAAGACAAATTTGGAATTTAAAAGAAATGTGTTTAATAGCGAAATTAATTGATCTCATTTTAAATGATTTAGTTTGCAAGGGCGAACAGTTATTTATTTTAACGATATATTCTGAATTATGGAAGTAAATGCTTATTGTATGATTTAAGGCAAATAAGGAATTAAATGTTTGGTTAAATTTCATCTTGTATGAAAGAGACGTATGTTTAAATCAGTTTTATTGAACAATAGATTACTGATGTTAATCAGGGAAATGGATTTAGTAAATCCAAAATTAGTTTATTTCCTCGCAATTGTCTTATGTGATTGTTTCCTTTGTGTTAACATTGGGGGAAAGGGGTTAAGTGTTTTTAATTTGTAAGTCTTCCAGAGGACCCTAGAGGTTGAGGGTTGCCATCTTGTGATGTTAACCATTTGTCAATTCCCTTGGGTAGTGCATGAAATTATGTTAATGTTATACCTGGTTTCCATGAACGGGGATGTTTTGTACCTCCTGTGGAAGGAGTAGATTATGTGAGTTTGTGTCTCCTTGTAAGGAGTGGTTTTCTTATTGTTGTTACCTCCAGTGTTTGGAGATGGATCTATCTTATGTCACCTCTTGAGAAAGGAGTGGTCGTGTATCTTGGTTTTTGCACTTTGTACCCTTGGTGTTTGGATGGTATGTGCGTTGTCAAGTAGAAGAGTGGCTTCCGTAGGGGCCAAAGCCCGGAAGAGGTAAACTAGGTAACCTTCAGAGGTGGTTTAATCAAGTGATAACTAAAACAAAACTTAGAAGATTCGGTGGTACTTCTCACTAATCAAGATAATTATGCCTCACTCATAGACACAAGTGCTCGTTTAGACTTGGGATGAGTGGGAAGGCTTGGAATGGCAAGGTCATCTATCTTGTCTATACGAGAGGTATTTGATTCCGCATGAGTGAGTATGGGGGTCAGGATTCGGTAGAGGCCACCAGGATAACCCATAGTGGGGGCCGGAGCCTAGGAAGAATCCCAGAGGACAACCCATGATGAGTTGTGTGATGACACTCTATCTAGGACAATAATTGGTATTGTTTTGTGGGTACAGTTTCCTTAACATACCTGATATGACCATAGTTGGTATTTGATTATTATGTGTATGGTTCTCTTAACATACTTGATCTGCTCTATTTCTGGAAGCAATGTGACCATGTCGAGTTGTACTTATGTGGTACTAGAGTTGTACTTGAGTTGCACACGTGATGTACTTGTGTTGTACTTGTGAGGTACATGTGATTGGTTGTTTCAATTTGGTTCAGTTTGGCGTTAGCCTGTGTCTAGAGGTAGATGGTCTTGGTTAGGATTCCTTGTTACTATCTCCTAGCACGGGGGGTGGGCCTTTGGGTTCCACTTGGTTGGGTGGCGTGCACCTAAATCCATTGGGCTTTCTTCATGTTCATGTGGACGAGACTTCCAGTTGGAGAGCTCATGGGATTCAGTTTCAGTTCTTGCTTTATTCCATTTCAGTTGATCTTGTATTATTTTACCCCTCAATTGTTATCGAGGTGGAAAGTTGTAATTTGTAATTATTTTTATTGGACTTGCCTCATTCGGGGAATGAATGATGTAATCACCTTATTAAGTTATTGATATTGTAATCATATGGTATTCCTTTTATGGCAATGTAATTTATCTTGTATGGAATGTATGCGTACTTAATATCTTGAGTAAATGTTTTCTTTTCACTTATGTTGTTTGTGGGTTGTTAAGTATCTTAGTCTCGTAACCTTAGGGGAATGTTGCATTGGGAAGTGAACTTATATATTAATTGTACTTAAACAAAAAAAAATTAGCCTGTTTAAGTAGTTGTTTACAACATCCTCTAGGGTTGCGTGGCAGGGCATTACACATGGTATCAGAGCCTAGGTTTAAACACTGGGTTCTCTGGGTACATTTGTGCCCACTATATTGTCCCTGTGAATTGCTAGTGGAATGGCTAAGTGATCACGTGTTCATGGCTTCTACTTTAGCACGGTGCACTCTGTGGAAAGAGTAGCATGAAAGAAACCTAATAAAAGGTTTTGGTTTGGAAGTTTTGATATGTATCCCATTGGTTATGAAATTGGATGTTCCTATGGGATTATGTATGTAGTTGTAACCCTATAAATGTAAAGAACCAGTAATTGTATCTTGTTTGAGAGTCGTGGATGTACTCTAGGTCATGTGGATTGCGTGCTCATTCCGCACCACATAAGGACTATTATCAATCTAGTCGAACATTGTTTCCTCCTCCCTCGTTTGGTGGCTAGTAACTAGTCACACAGTTGTTGTATAGTGAAATTTTGAAGATTGTGAACTTTCTTTTCAATTATTGATGATCTTTTTTTTCAGTTGATTGTGAGGGCCGACACTTTGTTTATAATTGATTGTGAAGGGTTAGCCATGACTTGTGATCTTATTTTCTTATAACCCTAGTGGTTATATATTTGATTCAGTGTTGAAATTGTGCACATTTATTGCCTTATTGTTGAAATGGAACTTTAATTTTCTCTTCTTTATGAACTTGGTGGCTAAGCTAGTTATCTTATTGTTTTCAATGTCGGTTATGTGTTGTATTGTAATTCCTCTCCAAGGACATATGACATAGACGTGGTGAGTGTGTACAAGGAAGCAGACGCAGGAAACATTGAGGATGGGGGCATGTGAGTTTGTTTTGTAGCTAGGACCCACTACTCACCTTTGTGTGATGACTATCCCTTGGAGGTTGATCAACTTATACAATAAGAGACAGGTCATTGTGATCTTGTTTGGATGGTCTCACCTTATTTGTGGCTTAATACCATCAAGCCACTGATGGTGATGTATGGATTTTGAGTTGGTTAGTTGTTCTTGGTTCATGGATTCTTCTATCATGGATTGGTATGCTGCTTTCCGTTGTCCAGTTGGACCCTTTGTGTAGTCTTGTGATGTTTTCTGGTGATGTGTATTGGTACATATGTGTATTATGCATGATAATCCTTGGTTGGATTGACAGTGTTCTCGGTTGAGATGTTTATGGCACGGGTTGTTGTTGCTTTGTGTTGAGGTATGGAGTGGTTCAGTTTGGAACCCTTGGGTATGTGTGATTGTATGGAGTTTTCACTAGGGGTAGTTTCAGGCTTCCAAGAGTAAGCCTAACCCTAGGGGAGGAGGATGTAACACCCCTCCATTTTGCTCTTTTGATTGAACAGTGTTCTGTTTGGTTAGGTCTTATTTTATGTTTGTACTTTGACTTAGAACTCAGTTGTTATTTGATCATCATCTTTAAAGCGATGTGAATGTGATATTTTGGTGTGATGGTGTATTTTGCTGATGTTATCATTATGGCATGCTTTGGATTAGCATAGTGGATAATTGAATTAATGATGTTTATGCTTTTGATCATATTAATGATGTTAGATTCGTCAATTAGTAATATTGTATTGGTGAAGGGGACAGGTTGCATCACTCACTTGCGAGTGCCCTACGATTCTGTGATTCCCTCTTCACGGTGTGTTTTAACTTTGACATATATATGCATGTGGATATACTCTCTATTCGTAGGTTGACAGGTACAGGACATCAACTCCACCTGGTTTCACAGGTTAGAGTGTCTCCAATGCCCAATGAAATTCGATTGGGAGATAGTAGCTAGGTTTTCCGTGCCAAGTCGTCACCCTAATCCTAGTGTATCATCAAGTGTTAGTGGGGTTGTGTTGCTTTGAATATTGCTTTCTCTCTTCATTTATTTAATTACAAGTTGAAAGGGTAATTGAATGGTTTTATGCATTTAAGTTGTTGATTAATTTGATTTGGAATTATGTTAGTAAGGTAATTTATTTTATTATTAATTTAATTTAATTAATAAATAATTTAATCATTGATTAAATATATTTTATTAATTAATTAAATTTATTTTGTTGAAATAAGTTAAATTGTTAATTTTGAAATTATTGTTATTTGGTTGAAATTGAAAATTAAAGAAAATATTTAAAAGTCAAATTAGAAAATTGGAAAAAAAGAAAAGATAAAAGAAGAAGATATTTTCTATTTCTGTTTTCTGAAATTGATTACAGTGGTTGAATGAGATATTTTTTGGAATTTTGCTTATTATTGAATTTTCTTTCACAATTTTGGATCATGGAGTTGAGGAAAAATGGAAAATAGGGAAGAAAAGAGGATTTATGCATTTTGGTGAGTTTTGGATTGAGACTGTGAAAATTGCAAAGTTGAAGGGAGAATCTGTTGAAGGAGTTGGATCTAAGGAGGAACTCAGAGCACCATAGTCAACCTTCAAATTTTATCCAGGTTTTCTTCTTGTTTAATTTGGTGTTCGTTTTGGGAATTCCATGGTTTCATTGTGTTGTTTGAAACATTTTAATCCTCAGTTTGGGTTGTAAATTAAACCCATTTGAATCTTGTTTTCAAAACTTGAACTTGTATTTGAAAGTTAGATTTCTCAAATCAAAATCAAAAGAAAAAAAAATGTTCTTGACTAAAATTAAATGTTTTTTGTTCTAATTATTTTCTCAATCTGATTGGGATTTTGTTAAATTCATATATATATGTATATATACATATATAGTTATATATATATATATATATATATATATATATATATGTTGTTAAAAAAAAATTAAAAAGAGGGGGTTATGCTATTAAAACTAAGTTTAAAATGCCCTGTGTATAAGGGCGTGGATTTCGAAATCTGCAAGTAATTGTTTATGTTTTAAAAAAAAAAGGATATTAAAATATATATATATATATATTTGTTGTGGGGGTTAGGGGCTCAACCCACAGTCGCCCCATGGGGAGGCGCTGTGGGGAGCCACACCCGGCGCACCCCACGCGGCCATCGCTGTGCAGCCACCGACCAATGGTGGTCGACTATGTTAACATAGACGCACCCACCATGGATGGGGTTGGCTATGTGAGCAGCCGCCACACCTGCCACCGCCGCCGCCGTCCATGTTAGGGACGGCTGTGGTTAACACAGTCGTGCCCTAACATGGGGTCGGCTAGGTGGTACATCTCACTAATCAAGATAATTATGCCTCACTCATAGACACAAGTGCTCATTTAGACTTGGGATGAGTGGGAAGGCCTGGAATGGCAAGGTCATCTATCTTGTCTGTACGAGAGGTATTTGATTCCACATGAGTGAGTATGGGGGACGGGATTCGGTAGAGGTCACCATGATAACCCATAGTGGGGGTCGGAGCCTAGGAAGAATCCCATGGGATAACCCATGACAAGCTGTCTGATGACACTCTATCTAGGACAACAATTGGTATTGTTTTGTGGGTATGGTTTCCTTAACATACCTGATGTGACCATAGTTGGTATTTGATTATTATGTGTATGGTTCTCTTAACATATTTGATCTGCTCTATTTCTGGAAGCAATGTGACCATGTCAAGTTGTACTTATGTGGTACTAGATTTTTTCTTGAGTTGCACTCATGATGTACTTGTGTTGTACTTGTGAGGTACATGTGATTGGCTGTTTCAGTTTGGTTGAGTTTGGTGTTAGCCTATGTCTAGAGGTAGATGGTCTTGGTTAGGATTCCTTGTTACTATCTCCTAGCATGGGGGGTGGGCCTTTGGGTTCCACTTGGTTGGGTGGCATGCACCTAAATCTGTTGGGCTTTCTTCATGTTCATGTGGACGAGACTTCTAGTTGGAGAGCTCGTGGGATTCAGTTTTAGTTCTTGCTTTATTCCATTTCAGTTGATCTTGTATTATTTTACCCCTCATTTGTTATCGAGGTGGAAAGTTGTAATTTGTAATTATGTTTATTGGACTTTCCTCATTGGGGGAATGAGTGATGTAATCACCTTATTAAGTTATTGATATTGTAATCATATGGTATTCCTTTTATGGCGATGTAATTTATCTTGTATGGAATGTATGCGTACTTAATATCTTGAGTAAATGTTTTCTTTTCACTTATGTTGTTTGTGGGTTGTTAAGTATCTCAATCTCGTAACCTTAGGGGATGGTTGCATTGGGAAGTGAACTTATATATTAATTGTACTTAAACAAAAAAAATTAGCCTATTTAATTAGTTGTTTGTAACATCCTCTAGGGTTGTGTGGCGAGGCGGTACACATGGTATCAGAGCCTAGGTTTAAACACTGGGTTCTTTGGGTTCATTTGTGCCCACTATGTTTTCCCTGCGAATTGCTAGTGGAATGGCTAAGTGATCATGTGTTCATGGCTTCTACTTTAGCACAATGCACTCTGTGGAAAAAGTAGTGTGAAAGAAACCTGATAAAAGGTTTTGGTTGGGAAGTTTTGATACTTATTCCATCAGTTATGAAATTGGATGTTCCTATGGGATTATGTATGTAGTTGTACCCCTGTAAATGTAAAGAACCGGTAATTGTATCTTGTCTGAGAGTCGTTGATGTACTCTGGGTCATGTGGATTGTGTGCTCATTCCACACCACATAAGGACTATTATCAATCTAGTCGGGCGTTGTTTCCTCCTCCCTCGTTTGGTGGCTAGTAACTAGTCACATAGTTGTATAGTGAAATTTTGAAGATTGTGAACTTTCTTTTCGGTTATTGATGATCTTTTTTTCAGTTGATTGTGAGGGCCGACACTTTGTTTATAATTGATTGTGAAGGGTTAGCCACGACTTGTGATCTTATTTTATTATAACCCTAGTGGTTATAGATTTGATTCAGTGTTGAAATTGTGCATATTTATTGCCTTATTGTTGAAATGGAACTTTAATTTTCTCTTCTTTATGAACTTGGTGGCTAAGCTAGTTATCTTGTTGTTTTCAATGTCGGTTATGTGTTGTATTGTAATTCCTCTCCAAGGACGTATGACACGGATTTGGTGAGTGTGTATGAGGAAGTAGATGCAGGAAACGTTGAGGATGGGGGCATGTGATTTTGTTTTGCAGCTAGGACCCACTACTCACCTTTGTGTGATGACTATCCCTTGGAGGTTGATCACCTTATACAATAAGAGACAGGTCATTGTGATCTTGTTTGGATGGTCTCACCTTATGTGTGGCTTAATACCATTAAGCCACTGATGGTGATGTATGGATTTTGAGTTGGTTAGTTGTTCTTGGTTCATGGATTCTTCTATCATGGATTGGTATGATGCTTTCCGATGTCCAGTTGGACCCTTTGTGTAGTCTTGTGATGTTTTTTGGTGATGTGTATTGGTACATATGTGTATTATGCGTGATAATCATTGGTTGGATTGACAATGCTCTCGGCTGAGATGTTTATGGCACGGGTTGTTGTTGTTTTGTGTTGAGGTATGGAGTGGTTCAGTTTGGAACACTTGGATATGTGTGATTGTATGGAGTTTGCACTAGGGGTAGTTGCAGGCTTCCAGGAGTAAGTCTGATGCTAGGGGAGGAGGATGTAATACCCCTCCATTTTTCTCTTTTGATCGAACAGTGTTCTGTTTGGTTAGGTTTTATTTTATGTTTGTACTTTGACTTAGAACTCCGGTTGCTATTTGATCGTCATCTGTAAAGCAATGTGAATGTGATATTTTGGTGTGATGGTGTATTTTGTTGATGTTATCATTATGGCATGCTTTGGATTAGCATAGTGGATAATTGAATTAATGGTGTTTATGATTTTGATCATATTAATGATGTTAGATTCGTCAGTTAGTAATATTGTATTGGTGAAGGGGACGGGTCGCATCACTCACTAGTGAGTGCCCTATGATTATGTGATTCCCTCTTCATAGTGTGTTTTAACTTTGACATATATATGCATGTGGATATACTCTTTGTTCACAGGTTGACAGGTACAGGACATCGACTCCTCCTGGTTTCACAGGTTAGAGCATCTCCAATGCCCAACGGTATTCGATTGGGAGATAGTAGCTAGGTTTTTCATGCCAAGTCGTCACCCTAGTCCTAGTGTGTCGTCAGGTGTTAGTGGGGTTGTGTTGCTTTGAATATTGCTCCCTCTCTTCATTTATTTAATTACAAGTTGAAAGGGTAATTGAATGGTTTAATGCATTTAAGTTGTTGATTAACTTGATATGGAATTATGTTAGTAAGGTAATTTATTTTATTATTAATTTAATTTAAGTAATAAATAATTTAATCATTGATTAAATCTATTTTATTAATTAATTAAATTTATGTTGTTGAAATAAGTTAAATTGTTCATTTTGAAATTATTGTTATTTGGTTGAAATTGAAAATTAAAGAAAATATTTAAAAGTCAAATTAGAAAATTGGAAAAAAAGAAAAGAAAAAAGAAGAAGATATTTTCTTTTTTTGTTTTCTGAAATTGATTACAATGGTTGAATGAGATATTTTTTGGAATTTTGCTTATTATTGAATTTTCTTTCACAATTTTGGATTATGGAGTTGAGGAAAAATTGAAAATAGGGAAGAAAAGAGGATTTATGCATTTTGGTGAGTTTTGGATTGAGGCTGTGAAAATTGCAAATCTGAAGGGAGAATCTGTAGAAGGAGTTGGATCTGAGGAGGAACTTAGAGCACCATAGTCAACCTTCAAATGTTAATCCAAGTTTTCTTCTTGTTTAATTTGGTGTTCATTTTGGGAATTCCATGGTTTCATTGTGTTGTTTGAAACATTTTAATCCTCAGTTTGGGTTGTAAAGAAAACACATTTGAATCTTGTTTTCAAAACTTGAACTTGTATTTGAAAGTTAGATTTCTCAAATCAAAATCAAAATAAAAAAAATAAAAAAATGTTCTTGACTGAAATTAAATGTTTTTTATTCTAATTATTTTCTCAATCTGATTGGGATTTTGTTAAATTCATATATATATATATGTATATATACATATATAGTTATATATTTATATACATATATATGTTGTTAAAAAAAATTAAAAAAGAGGGGGTTATGTTGTTAAAACTAAGTTTAAAATGCCCTATGTATAAGGGCACGGATTTCAAAATCTGCAGGTAATTGTTTATGTTTTAAAAAAAAAGGATATTAAAAAAAATATATATTTGTTGTGGGGGCTGGGGGCTCAACCCACAGCCACCCCATGGGGAGGTGTTGTGGGGAGCCACACCCAACGCGCCCCACGTGGCCACCGCTGCGCAGCCGCCCACCCATGGTGGCCGGCTGTGTTAACACAGTCGTGCCCACCATGGATGGGGCAGGCTATGTGAGCAACCACCACACCCGCCACTGCCATCGTCGCCCATGTTAGGGACGGTTGTGGTTAGCACATCCGCGCCCTAACATGGGGTTGGCTAGGTTAAAACCCCAACCCGAAATCATTCGCACCCTTTGTGCATAAAACGCGTGGCCAAGGTAAGTGCGTGGCCACCCAGTCAGCCCTAAAATGCGTGGTCTGAGGTGAATGCGCCTCATTCACTTGCATAAGTTGCCTTTTTTTAAATATATATATATATAAATAAATAGATTTTATTTTAATGTTTTATTATTATATTTATAATATTAAATTATTAATATATATATATGTGATTAAAATACATATATATTAATAATTAATATTGTTTTATATATTATTAAAATATTAAATATATATTTAGTTGAAGATTTATTTTTGTAAAGTTATTTAAATGGAGGCATAATTTAATTTATTGGGAAATTTTAAATTATTGTAGAAATAGTTAAATTGATGGATTTATTTTGGGAATAATATAATTGAAAAGAAAAATTTGGAATTTAAAAGAAATGTGTTTAATAGTGAAATTAATTGATCTCATTTTAAATGATTTAGTTTGCAAGGGCGATCAGTTATTTATTTTAACGATATATTCTAAATTATGGAAGTAAATGCTTATTGTATGATTTAAGGCAAATAAGGAATTAAATGTTTGGTTAAATTTTATCTTGTTTGAAAGAGACGTATGTTTAAATCAGTTTTATTGAACAATAGATTACTGACGTTAATCAGGGAAATGGATTTAGTAAATCCAAAATTAGTTTATTTCCTCGCAATTGTCTTATGTGATTGTTTCCTTTGTGTTAACATTGGGGGAAAGGGGTTAAGTGTTTTTAATTTGTAAGTCTTCCAGAGGACCCTAGAGGTTGAGGGTTGCCATCTTGTGATGTTAACCATTTGTCAATTCCCTTGGGTAGTGCATGAAATTATGTTAATGTTATACCTGGTTTCCATGAACGGGGATGTTTTGTACCTCCTGTGGAAGGAGTAGATTATGTGAGTTTGTGTCTCCTTGTAAGGAGTGGTTTTCTTATTGTTGTTACCTCCAGTGTTTGGAGATGGATTTATCTTATGTCGCCTCCTGAGAAAGGAGTGGTCATGTATCTTGGTTTTTGCACTTTGTACCCTTGGTGTTTGGATGGTATGTGCATTGTCAAGTAGAAGAGTGGCTTCCATAGGGGCCAGAGCTCGGAAGAGGTAAACTGGGTAACCTTCAGAGCTGGTTTAATCAAGTGATAACTAAAACAAAACTTAGAAGATTAGGTGGTACTTCTCACTAATCAAGATAATTATGCCTCACTCATAGACACAAGTGCTCGTTTAGACTTGGGATGAGTGGGAAGGCCTAGAATGGCAAGGTCATCTATCTTGTCTATACGAGAGGTATTTGATTCTGTATGAGTGAGTATGGGGGCCAGGGTTCGATAGAGGCCACCAGGATAACCCATAGTGGGGGCTGAAGCGTAGGAAGAATCCCAAAGGACAACCCATGACAAGCTGTGTGATGACACTTTGTCTAGGACAACAATTGGTATTGTTTTGTGGGTATGGTTTCCTTAACGTACCTGATATGACCATAGTTGGTATTTGATTATTATGTGTATGGTTCTCTTAACATACTTGATCTGCTCTATTTCTGGAAGCAATGTGACCATGTCGAGTTGTACTTATGTTGTACTAGATTTGTACTTGAGTTGCACTCGTGATGTACTTATGTTGTACTTGTGAGGTACATGTGATTGGTTGTTTCAATTTGGTTCAGTTTGGCGTTAGCCTGTGTCTAGAGGTAGATGGTCTTGGTTAGGATTCCTTGTTACTATCTCCTAGCACGGGGGGTGGGCCTTTGGGTTCCACTTGGTTGGGTGGCATGCACCTAAATCCGTTGGGCTTTCTTCATGTTCATGTGGATGAGACTTCCAGTTGGAGAGCTCATGGGATTCAGTTTCAGTTCTTGCTTTATTCCATTTCAGTTGATCTTGTATTATTTTACCCCTCAGTTGTTATCGAGGTGGAAAGTTGTAATTTGTAATTATGTTTATTGGACTTGCCTCATTCGGGGAATGAGTGATGTAATCACCTTATTAAGTTATTGATATTGTAATCATATGGTATTCCTTTTATGGTGATGTAATTTATCTTGTATGGAATGTATGCGTACTTAATATCTTGAGTAAATGTTTTCTTTTCACTTATGTTGTTTGTGGGTTGTTAAGTATCTCAATCTCGTAACCTTAGGGGATGGTTGCATTGGGAAGAAAACTTATATATTAATTGTACTTAAACAAAAAAAAAAATAGCCTGTTTAAGTAGTTGTTTGCAACATCCCCTAGGGTTGTGTGGTTGGGCGTTACAGGATCATCCCCTCGTCTGGGGGTCTAGGGAGTAGTGTGCCTCGATGGGGGCTCAAGGGTAGCGCCCTCAAAAGATAATTTTTATGTAAACTTTATTATTGTAAATCAAGACCATTCATAATTATGTCTCATATCTGATGATCAATGTTTTTGTTGCCTTGACTTTCCCTAGAAGGAAACCATATTTTTTGAGGGAATTATATTATGGTTGTGTGTTTTGATGTATTTTGAGATTTTGATAGTGGTTGTGTTACCTCTTGATCTCTAGTTGTTTATACTCTTTTGAGAAGCTTGCTCTACAATTTTATCATAATCTTTATGATTTTTGAATAATATATTGGGCATATTTTGGCATGTGGGGTTTTTCTCCCGAAAGGGTTTTCCCCACGTAAATCACTATGTTGTGGTATGCATGATATTTATGTTTATTTTTGTTTAATTTTCAATAACTGTTAAAGATCTGTAAAACTTTTGCATTATTCTCCTCTCAATATTAGTGCAGGAAGTTGTTCTGCTACCTTAGCTTACTTACAAGTTTAATTCAAAGTTGGGGTATCTTTTGAGAGACAAAAACCCTCTTACTCTGACAGAAGCATATTCAATGACAATCAAAATAGAAATTACACTGAAGCATTACATGGACATCTACACGTCATTTTGTCATCTACATACCAATTGTACCAAAAAGTTATTGAATGTATAGCTTTATTTATAGACATCATCTAAACTATAAATGAGAATTATAGAGAAAAATATTGGGGCTTTTTAGGAGTTTTCCTCAATCAAATCCCTATTTTGATTTTTGACATCCTTGGATAGCCAAGATAGAAAGATTGATAAAAAAATTATGTGTTTACTCTTAATGCATTAAATAATAAAGAGAAAGAAAATGAAGTTAAATATGATAATTGTGTCAACCCTAGTATATGGGGAAAACCACCAATGCAAATAGATAATAATAATAAAACATTTATATTTCACACCAAAGAGCTTTCCCAACAAGTGAAGAATAATAAATAACCAATATTATTGATAAAATAATAATATTACCAGCAATAAGAGTATTTTTCAATGGACTTTAAAGATAGGAAAGTTATATATTTCTCTTTGAGAGCTTCAAGTTTTCAAGAGGAATAAGAGAGTGCCAATAAGAGTGAAAAGTGTTAGGAAATAATGTATCAATGCCTAATTAATTTAATCCATTTCCTACATAACTCCACAAGAGAAAAACATGCATGTGGACTTATAGAATAACCATAATACATATATAATAATAGACAAACCACAAGATAACACAAGATATACCCTTAGAAAACCCTCAATAGGTAAAAACCCGACCTCCAAAAGCATCCATACTCCACCTATTATTCATCAATAAAAAATGCATGCACTTACAAAGTTACCATGAATATTTTGAAGCATCAAGCCTCTCGAATGCATCCTCCATGTGTCCAAGCATGAATCCACACATCACACCCTTGCTTCATATATGCACTCCTTAGAAAGAAAATAGTAATGATATCCCATTGACCCAACCAACCTTAACCACTAAACATGTGTTTTATTTTATAGAAACAAGCTCACACAAATACAACCAAGTGGTAAGCTAAAACCATGTGAACACAAAACCATTGACCCCTCATTTAATATTGGGTGCTAATTTTTCACTTGAATAAATTATTTACCTAAATATTAAATTATTATCATATGTCTCACACACATTAAATAATATCCCAATGTTATAATACAACTTTACAAGTGGCCCCAAATAATTATCTAATGTGACTAAACACACCTTCTAGGTGCACCACAACTAAATAATTATTTAATTACAACATTATAATATAACATTTTATGGAATGGTGTGCAATCCCAAATCATAACATTATCCCACTTGTTGTATACATTGTATAAGGGTCAATCAAATGAAATACATCATCATAGACATACATGAAATCACATGAATCTCCATCATGCTATCGTGCTCCGTAAAGATACATGCAATAAAACCAAATGGACCACCATATCAATCAAGAAGAACTCTCATCCTCCAACATGCTACCTATGGAGGAAAAGTAACATTCCAAGGTGAAGATCCACCAATACAAAGAACACAAGCATCAAATCCAAGTGATAAAAACGCACCAATCAAGTTGTTGTCAAAGGTAAAAACCCACATGATCATAAATTGCATCATAAAACATGCTAATACATCCAACCATCCATACCTCTAAGGTATCAACAACATCAGTAAACTCATGCCAACATATATGCAACCCATAAAGTATAATAAATCTCCTTGTATCAAACTTGTTAATGAACATACATATCCAAGAAATCCCACTGTATGGGTAATGTCAAATCTGAAAATTATCAAGGCATATCAAGTCTACCAATCAACACTATACCAAGGTGTGATAAATTATACAAACATGAAGTACCAAGAACAATCATAATTATCCACACATGCAACACCAGTAGTTGCATACTCTCTCACATGTCATCAAAATCCTCCCAAATCATATGAGCATGAACCTCTAGGAAGGAACAATAGAATGAAGAGAGAAAACCTATAAATCATAGCATGGTGTTATACCAACACCTCAAAGTACTATGTTTTTTCAAGTATAATCTCCTCGCAACCCCAAATAAAAAGCCTCAACACCCAAAACATTTAATCTCTTAGATCAAACAAACATATGAAACATGTATAATGCCAACATGGATGTAAGCCTCTCTAATCAAGGAAATCAAACTCAACGTATCCATTCCCAAATCATGAAATCAGCCAAAAATAAATATTCTAAACTCCCCATCAATGAATGATAACATAAACTCAAATACACAAGAAGATAACTATGTCAAACATCTCTCAGAATGAATCCTCCAAAACTAACTATCCATAGCTCAAGATCCATATCCATGAAATATAAAGCAATATAAAATCATGATTAATAATACTCAAATGAGTCTCCCAAAATAATCACCATTCCTCAAGACTCATTTCCATGAGAAAACAAAGAACAAAACATAACACACCTAAAATTGGAATGGGAAAATACCTTTCAAATGATAAACCACCAAGTAGACTATGAGTGGGGAATGAGAATGCTCCTTTAGGATAACCAATTCATCATGACTCACTACAAGAACAATCTCCTCTATAGTTCCATCATGAACTCACGTCCATATCCAAGTGAAAACTCCTTGATATTCTTGCTAAAACCTCATCATGAGTAACCATCTCAGGAAAATATCTATAATCACAAGAGAACTCTAGCCTCACCCCATTCTCCAAGTATCCATGATCACCTCCAACCAATAATTCCATTCTAAGCTCCAAATGAAACATCGCACTATAATGAATCTCCCAATAAAATAACCAATATACTCAATACCAAGAGAAACAACAAGATCAATGCCAAAAATCCAACCACATAATGAAGAACTCAACCATGAAATCATGATCTAATCATCTCCTAGGATATCACATGCAACAATACATACATCTTGGTCTCAAGAGAACATGTATCATGCCAAAACTCTAATCTAGAACTAAAATTACATCATGACATAATACCAAGCACACTCTAAATCAAGAATCAACATCTCTAATCACATGAATATAATCATCTCCTCACGACGAACCTATAAATGTGAAAGAACTCTTTTATAGCAATAGGATCTAAGAGCTCCTCTAAGACATCCACAAACACTAAGAATATTATTTGTCACTAATGATGAATCACATCACTACCAAAAACTCTCATTGAACTATGAAACCAAGCTACAATGGCATCACGACAACCATCTCCTAAATGAAGATCATCCAGGTCCACACACACAACTAAAATACCAATAACACCAAGTAGAACCAAGATATCAAATCTAAAAAGATACAACCACCATAAAATATCAAGAATCAATCCTACACTACCAAATCATCACTATCAAAATCTCCCAATGAAATTTATAACCAAAAAAATATACCAAGCTATCATGACATCATGATAAAACCGCATACTACAATTCCCATCAACTGACTAATCAGGTACTCTAATCATCCATCCTCTCATCTCAAAGCAACATACCAATTCACAAATGACCATTAACAAGGCCAACTAACAAATTCTACATCAAAATTGAAACAATCTCATGGATATAAATAGTCCACATTGAGTCATCCCACTACAATTGAATACATGATTATTCCATACAACTGCATAACTTGTAGATACCAAATAATGAAGCATGCAAACTCATCATCACATTAGTAACCTGAAATCAATATTTCAAAGAAGATAAGCCTATAGAAAACAAGATTCAAACATCAAATAAACCACAGATCTAATTTTCCAATCATGTCCACAATGAGTAACCATAGTCAAGGAACCAATCAAGCATCTAGAAGATAATAACAACCTCCTAACACCAAACCAAATCACCACCAAACAACCACATACATGATCATGTCATGTCAATGCTTAAATATACCTACATATCTATGACACCATAATCATCAGCAACATTATACCTGCACTCAACTATCACCCACACGAGACTCCAAGTCTCCACATGTGTCAACCCATGTCCTTAAAACTGAAGACAATCTATGTGTTTGTCACCATCAAAGTCTAAATCTAAAAATCACCTATAAAACCTTTACTAGGAAGCACCAAATTAATAATTAGTCGTATCATCATAAATCATATAAAAACATGCATTCCCTCAAGCTATTGTCTCTTGACTCATCTGGATTCTCACACAATCACACCCTAACTCTTAGGCACCTACAAGTAATCAAATAATTGACAACCTCTCTCTACACCAAAAATTTAAATATATCTAATACATTGTGTAGTATACTGCACATTCTCTCTAGCACCTATTCAAAATCAAAAAACCACTTTCCTATGCAAAAGTTATGACCAAAACTATGAAACAAAGAATATATCTTACTTCAGGGCCCCAAAAACTAATGAAAATAGAAAAATCATGGAACCAAACCTATACCACTATGTAGTTCTTGGAACCACCTTTACAAAAGGTATAAAATTTTGAAAATACAACACCATGGGTGAAATTTATACCCATTTGAAAATAAGTTACCTAATTTGGCTTATTGGTAGCAGGGTGATGGCCCCCGGTAGAGCCACCAACAAAGGGTTAGTGGCCTAGGTTTGAACTAGTAATTTCAAATATTTTTTATTTCTAGAAAATATTAAATATTTGTTAAGCCCTTACAGGCTAGGCTGAGGTCCAGTTGGATCAAGAGCCTAAGCCTGTCGGCCAAGGGCCAGCCCTTGATTGTTGACAGTAGTCAACAGGCCTACCATTGGTAGTACCTTTTCAGTACTATCATTGGACAAGGAAAATCCATGGTGGGTATGGGGTTTGCAAACCTCGTCCCCCATTAATTTCTTTTTTAATTTAAAATGATGCACAATTTGGATAGCAAGGCAATAAGATAGAACAATATTTCAGGAATGGCAAATGATTTCATTAACTCCAAAGATATTACATATATGCATTGGCATTATCAGATTTCTTATTACCAAGATTTCTTGAAGTGCAAGGTAAGTGCATACGTCTGATATGTTGAACACCGGACCACTAGACTTATGGACTCTAGACAATGCTCAAGATTCAATCTCTAAAAATCTATGCCCAAGCTCCAACTCTAACTTCTAATGTTGAATCTGAGTTAGAATTAGAATGCTCACTTCAAATGCCTCGAATGAGCTCTTGGGGCCTTATTTATAGGCTTCAAATGACTTGGACATCCAGTCACCTTCACCTTTTACCTATTCTACCAGGTCATTTCTCTAGAAAATGCAAGGAGAATTATCTTGTCACATGGAAAACATTGTCAGTCCTTGATTTTCTCAACAACCTTTATTTATTTGTCCATATTATGGAGAGGAATAGAAATATCTACAAGAATAGTTTCTGTAGATATTGTTTATCTTTACTTTTTGGATAGTGGACAAAATATTTTTTACATTTGGGAATCTTTTGTACAATATGATCTTTTTGGTACAACGGTCCACCATGTGAATAAAAATTTTGGTATAATATTTTTCTAGCTTCACATGGGATTTTTCTAGAAATATCCCCACCCTTTTGAATTTTTGTCCATATTTTACTTTCACTTTCTCTGCAATATTTTATTCTAGAATATACTACTACTACCACTTTATCCTAGACTTAATATAGATAATACTTTTCACTTTTATAACACCGTAAAGTGAGAACAACCCACTTAACACCCGTAAGTGGCTACAGGGATCTTGCTTTTTAAAATAGGATTGCATACTGTTGTCAAATCTTAACGTGGTTGACATCATAGCACACACAAGCCCTTGTGCTAGCTAAATTATGCCACCCCTTATCTATTTTATCTATTTACATAATTATTTACAAGATTATACTCTTCGTGCTAAATCATCATCCATTTTCCCATCCATAAATAATATGCCATCTTGCAATGTCTAGAAGATACCATTCTATTCTTTGAGCCAGTCTGGCTGGAATTAATGGAGGTTTCTTGTCCTCAACCATCACTTCTAGAAACCGTCTAGGGAGGAATTTTGTTGCTAGAAATGGATATTTATGTGGATTTAACCAATATTCAAATGTATTCCCACATAGTTCTTCAACCAATCCTAGCTTAATTAATTCATAAAATTCCTTCATGTCTTCATTTAAATGATAACCAAATGCATAGTCTTCATATATGATATTGAAGAAACCATATTTGCATACCTTTGAGAAACTCCTTTGTAAATGGTTTGGCCACAATTCAGATGTGAACCTTGCAACATCATTTATGAGATGATTAGCAACAAAAACTTCCTTTATGTCGAAATGATTTAAAAAAATTCCCAATATTACCCCCGTCTGAAGAAATGGTTCAACTTGTCTCAAAAAATCCCAACCTAGGAGGACATCAGTGTCTATACTTGGAAGTTTCCTTATTTCATCAAGTACCTTATCAGGGTCTTTTGGAAAGATGGTGGTTTTTTCTAATTCTTTGGTGATTATATCAAGCAGTGTATTGAAATTATTCAATCTAGAAATTCTCCCTTGTGTAATATCTTTATTTGGCTTCTTTTCCTTGAGATTGTGTATAGATTGGCTATCTGTAGTAATTGATCCATATATTCCTTTTTGTTCTTGAATTAGGATAGTTTACCATGTTGTGTCAAAATAATATATGAGAGGCATACCTAGTTTGGCTATCTGAAGTCCTATAAGATTCTTACATTTTCCTTTAATTTGCTTCATTGCCTTCTCATCCCATCCTAAGATATTATCTTCAAGCTTGTCTTGAATCCTCTTCTTTTCCTTGTCTAATCCTGCATAGAAACCTTTTAAATAGCTTAATGCTTGATCCATTTTTCTTAGTTTTGTACATGGATCAAATTTTATTTCATTCCATTTTGGAGATTCTGAGAATACAATACTATACTTGTCTATTTCTTTTCCCTTTATTCATCACAATCTTGATTTATAATCAAACTTAGCAACTCTCCTTATAACATTTGAACTAAATGGAATCTTCTTTTCAATAGTATTCAACATTCCTGCCACTAGTAGTACCTTTTCGGTACTATCATTGGACAAGGAAAATCCATGGTAGGTATGGGGTTTGCAAACCTCATCCCCCATTAATTTCTTTTTTAATTTAAATTTTTCAAAATTTAAATTTTTTTTGTAGGAAAAAAATTTAAAGGGTTGATAACAATACATACGTATATATATTAAATTAATTTATGCCCTCTCTACATATATTGTATGGTCGTACAACCATACAATAGGTAGGGGCTAAAAAATACATTTTCTTATAGTGGCAAAAATAGGGCAAATTTTATATCATTTTCATTTCTCAACCATCCTAGATCCAATGGTGAGGTATATTTTGTCTGAAGAGGTCATCTATAAAATTTCCTTTACAAAACCATCATACAAAAGAAAAATCCAAGAAACCCTTTTGACCCAAATTTCTCATGCCTCATATCTACAATAAACCCAACAAATCTAGAAACCCCAAAAGCCCAAATCTACAAAACAATACTTACAACATGTGTTCCATATCTTGTAATGCATTGAATCTATCATGCATAGCCATGGATTTAAATTTTCACCAATTCTACTCAAGCAAGGGTTATAACAAAACCTAGGAGCTCACACCTCCCATAACCACTAAAGCTCTAATACCACTTGTTAGGAAATAATGCATCAATGCCCAGTTCATTTAATCCATTTCCTATATAACCCCATGAGGTAAAAACATGCATAAAAAATTACAAAATAACCATAATACATAGATCAAAATAGGAAAGAGACAAGATAATACAAGATATACCCTAGGAAAACCCTCAAGAGGGAAAAACCTAGCCTCCAAAAGCATCCATACTTCATCTATTATTCAAAAATAAGACAATACATGCACTTATAGAGTTACCACGAATACTTCTAAAGTATCAAGCCTCTCCAATGCATCTTCCATGTGTCCAATCATGAATCCACACATCCCATGCTATGCGTCACATATGCACTCCTCAAAAATACTCAATAATGATAGCCCACTCACCCAACCAACCTTAACCACCAAACATGTGTTTTCTTTTATAGAAACAAGCTGACACAAATATAGTCAAGTGGTGAGATAAAATCATGTGTCACAAAACCATTGACCCCTCATTTAATATTGGGTACTAATTTTTCACTTTAATAAATACTTTCCCAAAATATTGAATTATTATCCTATATCTCTTGCACATTAAATAATATCCCAATGTCACAATACAACTTCACAAGTGGCCCCAAATAATTATTTGATGTGGATAAATACACCTCCTAGGTGCACCACAACTAAATAGTTGTTTAATTACAACATTATAATATATTTTATGCAATGGTTTACAACACCAAATCCTAACACAAAGTAGCTTCAATGGATATTTTGGTAGAGTTTCCCAATGTTGCAAAAAGAGAGAATAATGAAGTTGTAGAAGAAAAAAATATTTAAAAGGTCCCTTAAAAATGGGAAGGTAGCTAGTTTTTTTTTTTCTCAAATGGGAAATAAATAAGTATTACTTTCTTATTCAATTGTCACTATGGTTATCATAGATAATCCATGTAGAAAGTATGTTTTTTAGATTTTGAGAATCTTCAAGATGTCAACATGTCATGCAGACATCTTCACGTCATCCTATCATCTAGAGGAATTATTCAAAATACATACATTTTTTCATAATAATAATAATTAAAAGTGCATATGCTCTTCAAATATGCGAAAAATATATGGTGCACAAATATTTGAAATATACTATTAAAATAGATACTAAAGAGAGCTTAAAATATAACATGAAATTATGCAAGTATGCAATTTTCTACATTACATTTTTCCCCCACTTTAGTGAGTTGATAATAATAAGTAATAAGCTACACTAAAGTATAAATATGAAATGCAGTAATCATGTAAAAGAGTACCCAAAAGTATATTGTAGAAGATGCAGAGGCTCTCCAGATGGATGGATTATGATCCCAGATTTAGAACCTGCAAAATCACAATATTGGGTCGCATAGTCCTACAAGATCAAATATTAAGAAAAATATATGTAAATCCTATAAAATGAAAATATGTTGATTCCAAAAAATTTAAGATGGATAAAACTGGGAGAATAATTTTTTGAGAAGAAAATTCAAAAGAATATTTTGTAAAGGGTGAATGTGTGCCCCCCCGGTGTATTCACCTAACCTATAAGAGGAAAAAATAGGAAGGTTAATTCATCCTTGAGAAGTTTCGAGTGAAGTTACAAAAATCACTTTTGAAATATTATTATTTAAAAATAACAATTTTAATGAAAGAAAATTATAGTGAAAAGGACAACTAGGATCTCTATGAAATAAATGGGACTATAATACCATGTAGATGAGACTATCATTGACCCAAACAAGAGGAGTTGTGTGAGGTAGTCAAGTAATAAGTCATGTAGTCAAAGGTGAGTGGATTTTTTTGAATTTTGAATTTTAAGTGTTTATTTAAAAATAACAATTTTAATGAAAGAAAAATTATAGTGAAAAGGACAGTAGGGTCTCTATGAAATAAATGGGACTATAATACCATGTATATGAGACTATCATTGACCCAAAAAAGAGGATTTGTGTGAGGTAGTCAAGTAATAAGTCATGTAGTGAGAGGTGAGTGGATTTTTTTGAATTTTTAATTTTAAGTGTTTTTTTTTTCTATCTAGGGGTCAAAACCACGTGCTAGTGTCCAATGTGTGTACTAGCATCTCACTAGTGTGCTAGAATCCAACCTGCACACAAGAATCCAATAGATGCGGTAGCATCCATCTTGTGTGCCAATGTCTAGCCCACAAGCATTCGATTTTTTTGAAATTATTAAAATATTTAGATATAATTTTGAATTTTAGATAAAATTGTAGTGTGAAAATTTGAGTGTTGAATAATTTTATATAGAATCTATCATGCAAGAGAACCCAAGAGGGATAATTCTCACTCTTCTACAAATTTGTGTAGGCTTTGTGTCAACAAATGAGATCATGCTCTTATAGGGAGTAGGCATATATTGGGCATTCATGATGTCATAGATGTAGCTTCATGGTTGTATGCTTATGGCCTTGATAGAAAGGTGGAATGTAGAAACCTTGATGATCCTTCTCCCGATTGGCACCCAAATATTTTTTGCCTATGGTTTTTATACCCAACTCCCATGCTCTTGCCTTAATCAAAATATCCAAGTTATCAAAACTAAAAATTTACTATGTAGAATTTTTTTGGTTTTGAGATTTTTCTTGCACCAATACCCACATGCCTTCACTATTTCTATTGATAGTTTAGTTTGTAAATCCCATCCTTATTTTTCTCTCTCTTATCACTCCCTTCTTTATCAACCCTCCCTAAATTATAAATTCTAAAAAACTTGAGTATCAAACTTTTTGTCTTTCAAGCTTTCGATCTTCTCCTTACCATTGTTCCATCTCCAATGTGTGGTAACCATTCTTCTTGACCCCCGATGCTCAAAGTATTCCCTTTGAAAATTATTTTAAGTCCCTTCATTAGACTTCAGCCCTGCAACATTCCCTCTCCCTCACTTCTCATTTTGGAATGTGTCATCACTTCCCCCAGATCATTGAGGTTCCAATTTTTCTTTTCAAAATTCTTCTAAGTGTAGCTCTTCCAAACTTTCGAACTTTCACAAATGGTGGAGATGGAATGGAACTTCATCATGGAGTGCTTAGCATATAAAGAAAATTGGGCCAACTATGAAGACACCTTACAGGTTGATAATTTAAGTACCTTGTTTGAAGAGACGAGGTTAGACAAAACTGCAAACTTCATCATCAAAATACACTACAGAAGGGCTGATCTTGAACGGATTTTACAAATTGTATATGGATTTTTTTTAGTGGCTCTTGTGTTGTCCTTGTGTCCCATAGACTTCTTTGGCCTCGTGGATTTTATGAAAATATTTCATTTCATTTTATTTTTCTTTAGCATTTTTTGTTAGATGATATGTGATGGGCCCGATGTCTAATTCCTAACAAGTATGTTCTCTTTATGTATTTTTTATCTTGGTCCCCACCTTCTGAGCCCTAATAGGCATGTGGTACATGGTAGGTTTGAGGACTGACCTACGACAGCCCAATGGTAACTTGTGTGATGAGATTTCTACAAGTGGTATTCCCTATTTTTGGGCTCGAATAGTACAAGATAAGCATCAAGCCCACATCTTGACCCCTGCCAACTCCTCTTGTCGAGGGTCCTTGATTTGTAATAAAAGTTTATGTGTCTCTTTTGAGGGTGAAAAATATTTAATTTCTTCTCTTAGCATGATTATAGTGTTGAGCCCAAAACTCTGACAATATCCCCAAGAGGCATGTTTTCAACCAAAAGTGTCATTAATGCTCACCAACACCTGTAACCACCAAATATTTATCCATGGAGACTATGAAAGAGTCCTAAATATATTCTTATGTGGATCTAAGAATATAATTTTTGTGCCCTTACCTCATTTATTACCTATAGGTCCTTTTCTATCATGCAATTCCCTTGAACAAGATTTGGGGGGGGTTTATGGGCAATTTCCTCTTGCATTTGGCATAAAAATGGACAACTCATTCAATGCAAAGGTATGGAACAGGTCAAAGGAATTTTTTTCACACCTCTTCATGGCCATATTTGTTTCACGAAGGACGTGTCATCTAGGCATTAGAAGAGATTTTTGCTAGGCCTCATTATCCTTGCACAACCCTCTAATAGTTTGAAATCTTCCTTGTGATGGATACATTTTCCTTGTTAACCATTTTTAGGGAGATATATCAAACAAATGATAGCTATTACAGAGAGAGTCAATTTTAGACTACAGAGCCAACAAGAAAAGATATTCACAATAAGCCTTAGGTTTCAATTTCTAAGTCTAGGTATCGACACTTTGGCATTGTAAAGATCTGGTGTGACCAAAACTTTGAGATAACACTTGTAACCTATATAGATTGAATATTTAATGGGAGAATAAAACTTCATTGTGTCTCCATATTGTATATTATGTACTTCTGGATGTGTTTTGTTTAGTTAGCCAACCAAAGGATTGTAAAATCCTTGCAAATATTTTGTAAGGTATATTTCAACATAATAAAAGGAATGTATTTGCATATGTTTAGATTACTAAGTAGACTCTTTTAACACTTTACAACTATTTGTGATTTTCCTAAACGTGTGTAGAGCACATCTTTCTTATGAATTTTGGAAAGCTTTCTTTTGTGGTGTATTGATGAATGCATCACCTTAGTTTCAATTATTTTAGGTTGTATTTGAAAATAGTGATTATGTTTCCAAATATAAAGTATTAGTTTGTATTTGATTTTCTCTCCTAACATCCTCAACACACTCAACATCTTTAGTTTTTTTAGTGTGTATATTCTACTACCATGTTTTAATGCTTGTAAAAACCAATAGGGGTTATCATGAAACTCATTCATTAAAAAAAAAATCATATTATCTGTCAAGTAGGTGTTCATTCTTATATCTCTAAACTAGCACATTTGTATATTATGACACCAGTATTGGGATACACTATCTAGTGGGTATAGTTTATTATAAGGTAGATTTTATCCTTTCAATCATTAATTCAATACCTTAGGTAAACTCCCTTTGGTCTTGCAGAGCTAAAAGTGAGGTGGGTCTTACCCACATCAACAATTGATCCTTAGCTACCCAATCTAAAGATAGTTTTGTGGTGATCTTCCCAAGTTTTACACCCTTTAAACCTAGAAGATTATTAGACCTTATAGATTTGGGGCTTGCAGCTCAGATCACCAACACTCCCTATATGGAATATTATTGCCACACTAGATTATGTGTATAGGATCTTTGGATTGCTAACTTTTGGTCACCTAGTCAGCATCCAAGATCAACAACCATTAGCCCTAGTGCAAGAGTGTCGGCAATATTATATCAACAATATTATGCCTAATGGCACTACATGGCACATCGATATATAGTAGTTAGATCAAGGAAAATTTATAGTTCCTTTGGTGATATGTATCATGATTTCTACCATTACCAAATGTGTTATGCAATATGGCTAAGGAATTCACCTTCATAGTGGCCTTGTTCATAAAATTGTGGATATGTAGGAGTGATAGACCATCTTCATGTAGGGATGGGCATGCTTTCCCACTTATTATTATGATCTAGGTCACTTTTTGTTAATGAGGGAATGAGTCTCATTATATGAATGCTACTACAATTATTAGCTTTTGAGTGCATCACATGAAAATGACCAACCAACTTTCTAGTGCAAATCAAGGTGAATTTTAGTAGAGCTCGCACATAACCAATGGGATGAGATCAAAGATTCAACAAATTTATTTTTAGGTGGAATACCTTGGATAGGCTATATAGAAATGAGATTGTATGGAGGTTGTACCTACAAATGAGAGCATGGATTGATATTGGTTGAAAATTAGCATGTATGCAAAGGTAAAATTTATTTGTAGGTTGATATGATCACATCATAGGCCCATTTTACTACAAGCAAGTGATGAGATAGTTTTAGAAGGTACAATAGATCCTTGATGTTGTACCCACCTACATACACTCATGCTACAAAAAATTTAGAGTTGGGGATCAACCCCAACCCACTATTCTTTATATACTATTGAGCAACCCAAATAGTGAGGAGTTGGATGTCCTACCAACCTTTGACACAAATGATGTGGGGGTGACCCCATGTTTATTATATGGTAGCAAGCATCACAAACATATCCAATTTTTCCAAAGAGTACACCCAGAGGATATATTGGAGCCCAAGTCTCATCTAAGGAGGAGAGTAGTGCAAAGGAGATCCTAGAGGAGGAGAGACCCAAATTATATGCTTGAATTGTAGGGCCATCTACAATAGCTGATGTACCTAATAAAATAGTGGCAAGAGATTCAATCCATAGTGTTGTTACGAGAGTCTCTTCTATGCCAATGATGACACTAGAGAAAACACATGTGAGACCATTTACCCCATAAAATCTTGATTGGTAGGTTATGGAGCTAGGTAATAATTTTATTTATGATAATTAATTTAATTTAGTATAGAGTAGTTTTAGATCTACTAGATTATATTATGTGATTATGTATTTATACAAAATTTTGTGCGTATTTTGCAGTGGGTACATAAGAGTGGATCAACTACATTAATTGAGTAATAGCATAAATGGTCCTCACTATGCAATTGAAGAGTGGGGGTGGGCCAGTTATAAGATTCAATAGAGTGTAGGCCAACACCTAGATATTTTATATCCCATTGTGCAAATGGGAGCTACGTATTAGGAGTTTAGAGTGTTCATAAATCAAAGGGATTCAAATGTGATAGCACTAACTATATTGAGAAACCAACTAAGGGACCAAGTGACCATACTCATAGTGGAGAAATTCTTTAGTAGTGAGGAGAGATAAGAGTGTAGATATTGCATGTGACACTCTATAAAGTTAGGTTGATCAGCTATGATGCAATTTGTAGAGATCCTAGAAAAAAACACCCATAGATCTAGATCACCCCAAAATACAAGCTATGATAGATAAGATGGAGTGCATGAGGGAGTGTGATAATGGACTTAGAGAGTGTATAGTAAAGATGAGGGGATTAATACATGTAGTGTATCATGGATGCACTCATGTTCCATAACATCCATTTCACAACCACCAAGACAACTAGACTAGTCACCAACACCCAAGGGCTTAGGCAGTAATGCCCCATGATGCATATATTTGTATATATGATTATTATTTTGTTTTGATGTATATGCACACCACATTTTGAGATAGTGATGATTTTTTATTTATGAGATGCTAGATATATATTAGTTTGATATTTTGACGATATGGGTATGGTTTATAGATGTGTATATGTTTTATGTACATGTTTTATATGATGGATATTGTTTAATTAAATACAATTATTATTTAATTAAATAAACTTATGTAAATTTATTTAATTAAATGCAATAATGGTCCAATCAAGAAATGAAAATAAAATTGGTTAACTAAATATAACAAGACATTTAAGAAAATGATTAAACAAGAACAAAATTTAATTAAAAAATGAACATTAAATTGTTTAACTAAATGCATTAAAAGATAATTAAAAAATAATATGGAAATAACTCGCTAAACACTAATAATATTTGAATGAAACAATTTTTATTTAAAAAACACAGAAAAGAAAGATATGTAATTATCATGACTAAATAAAAACTACTAACAAAATTCAAGACAACAAAGATGTGTCAAGAATAAAAACAACAAGCATTTTACGACTATAAAATTTAATTATACTTAAACAATATAATGCATTGTGTTTTATAAACATGGATCTTATATTCACTAGCAATATAAAATACACACATAGACCATAACACAAATAAGTTATTATCATGATTGAATGACATAAGATAAACAATATCAACTCTTAAGGGGTTAATAATTATATAAATGTCACATAAAATAGAGAAATTAGGCATGAAAGGGACAAAGATGCATAGCGTCTATGGGTTATTTAAGAGGCTTACCATCCATAATGGAGAGGCCATAAGCTCCAAAACTATAAATATATGTGATGATGTAAGGACCCAACTAGTTAGGGCTAAATTTTCCTTTGATACCAATTGAAGCATTTATATTATGTTGATTCTCATAGAGAACCAAATCAACTATCTTAAAGAAACAAGGAAGATCACATTGATTATAATGACGAGTAAGAGATTTTTGATAATCTTGTAGGTGTTTGAGAGAATTAAGACAATATTTTAAATTGATGAAGACGTTGCTCACAATATGTATTGTCATCAATAAGTCCTTGGAGGGAAACTTGTAAAGGTAAAATATCCAACTCCAATGAAAGGATGGCATCAATTTTATACATCAGATTGTATGGGGAATTACTAGTATTCATATGAATACTCATGAAATAGTATTCTCATAATGCATATGAAAGTTGAGTATTCCAACTTTTACCATATCTATTAAAAAATATTACAAAGAATTTTTTCGATTGTTTTTTAGAAGCCTTATCCTAACCATTAGAAAAAGGATAATAACTTGTACAAAAGCAATATTGGATATGATTTTTTTCTAAGAAATGCTTCACATATTTTTTCTTAAATGATGGAAAATCATCAAAAATAAAAGTGAAAGGCAATCCAAAACAAGAGATAATATTATCCAAATGAAACCTACATATTATTTCAACAAAAGTAGAGGGAAGTGAAATTGATTCAACCCACTTTCTAAAGTAATCAGTAGCAGTTGTAATGAAATTATGATCTATAGAAAATGGGATAAAATTTTACTAATGATTTCCAAACCCTAGAAAAAAAAATGGTCAAGGAGAAGCTTGGGCATGAAGTTCCTAAGCAGGAGCTTGGATTAAATTACTATGTTGTTGACATTGAGGGTATTTCTTGAAAAAGGAAAAAGATTATTTCTCCATGTTTTTCCAATAATACCCTATGCAAGGAAGCTTTTGCAATAAGGATCTACCACCAAAATTCCCACTACAAGAACCTGCATGGGCTTCTTAAAGGGTAAGGGATTTTTCATACTTAGTTAAGAAACATAATAAAAGGCTTTTATAGGAGCATTGATAGAGAATATTATAAATTATGGTATAACTTGCTACAAGATTTTGAATAAAAATGCGAGAAATTTTAGAATAATTATTAATAATTCTATCAAGTAATTATATATGTATGAATATCACTCTCCATAGTTGATGTTAATACAAAAGAGAGTGTTTGTAGGAGAATTGTCAAGAATTGTAGGCAAAGAGATAAAATGAGTTATAAAATACTAAGCATTTACTACATCAATGAATAGAACAAGAGAAGTTGCACTAGCTATTGCATCTGCATGACAATTCTCTTTACATGAAATAATATAAATGGTTAATGGAGAGAAATAATGGAGTAATGATAGAGCTAAATCATGATAATGAGAAATTTTATTATGTTTCGCTTGATATGAACTAGTGATTTATCGTATAATTATTTCAGATTCACCATACGTTTGAATATTTTAATATAAGAGATAGAGTGATGCACAATCCAACAATAAGGACTTTGTACTCAATAATATTGTTTGTGCAAGGGAATTGAGATTAAATGGTGGAAGTGACTTATCGAAGTGAGAAATTAGTATAACAAATTTCCTACAGAAAATTCTACATCTTGACCCATTGAAGAAAAAATCCCAAGGATGTTCATTATCCAGATAAGGGATGTGGTCATCAAGAAAACAATCCATATTAGGAAAATAAAATATTGAAGGTGGATCAGCTAATTCATTGGCCATAGCTTGTCCCTTTATTGATTTTTAAGAGATAAAATTGAGGTCAAAGTTGGTCAACAACATGACCTACTTAGTCAAGGGTATTTTAGAGGATCAAATTTGACAATGACATGTTTTTACATGAAGAAGGTAATTTCTTAGCTTCTTTGTTTCAAATACGAGAGAAAGACATTGTTTCTCCAATAGGAAATATTGATTCTCATAATCAAGCATAGTATGGTTGATGTAGTATACAACACACAAGTTTTACTTTCATCATTATGTTGAGCCAATAGGCCTACCAAAATAAGAGATGATATTGATGTGTAGAGAAGAATAGGATGGTCTTACACGACTATCATTATAATTGGAGGATTAGCCAAGTAGCCTTTAATCTTGTCAAGATACTTTTGACAATCTTCATTCCAATAAAATCAAACACCCTTTTTGAGAAGGTTTTTGAAGGGGATGGTTCAATCAACCAATTGAGAGATGAATCATCTTATGGCCTGGATCTTCTCTTGAATACTATAGAGTTAAGAATTTTTTCAAATTAGGCATGATTATAATGGCATCTAACTTATTTGAATCTACTTCGATACCAAAATGTGAGATTATAAATCCTAAAAAAATTCCAATGTCTACACCAAAGACACACTGAAGAGGACTAGTTACATTTGGTAGAGTCAAATTCATTGAAAAATAAGATGAATATTATGAATGTGATATTAACACATAATAAACTTAGCCAAAATATCATCAACATAATCTTCAAGAATATTATGGATGAAATCATGAAATATGAGATTCAAAGAATGTTGGTAAGTTGCACCAACATTTTCAAACCAAACGACATGAATACATAATAGAAGGTTCCCCAAGGGATGGTAAAAGTTGTTTTTAATTGATCTTTAGGATCAATAAATATTTGATTGTAACAAAATAATTCATTCATAAAAGAAAGGCATGGCCTAATTTTTGAGTCAACAATAGAATCAATATTAGGTAGAGGAAAATCATTTTTAAGAGTTCTTATTTAGATTCTAAAAAGAAATACATACATGAATATGACTGTCGAGTTTTGCAACAACTATATCATATATCCAAAGTGAATATCCAATGGGATGGATAAACTATAAAATATTTTCTATCTCAATATTAGCCTTAAGATGCACTTTTTTTATTTTTTGTCTTATAACTTGGGCATCGGGACATAGCACAATGTTATGGATCACTATCTTAGGGTCAATACCCAACATGTTCTCTTATGACTAAGAAAAATATCAGGAAATGAATGTAAGAGGTTAAAATATTATGTATGCTCTTCAAAAGAGATATTGGATAATTATTTGAATATCCATATTTTAGGGATACATGAGAAAATCAATAGTTCACCGCCTATAAGTGTATTATGATTTGAAAGTTATAGAATTTGTAAATCTTTATACATGTTAAAATATAAAAGGATTAAAATTATGCATGAGAATTTAAACAATAAGGGGATTGATGATTATGATCATAGAAAAATAAATTAAAATGTACCCCAAGAAAATTTATTAGGGCTTCCTCAACAGAAAAAGAATATAGAGGGGGAATAGACAAATCTACACAATCCATGATAAATTTAGGATTTATAAGAGGAAGTGAGAAAAATTCAAGAGAAGAAGAAATCATGTTTATGCTCATTGAAGTAGAGTATTGAGTTTTAGATACAAACGGTCAGTATCCAAGACCTACAATAGAGTTGTGTGGATTTGGCTCTAAAGGGATATTGATACCCTATCCAAGTATGATCATAATAATTACCATTGTAGCTAGTTTTATAAAGAGTATTAAAACATAAGGCATAGCAGGATTGCAACTCCATAAAAGAAAAATATTCACCATTAGTGGCATATTCAATATAAGAAGTGTAATCACATGGTCAGTACGATCAATATTAGTAGTAGAATTATCAATTGTTGTAGTGTGAGAAGTTGTAAAGGAAATTTGTAGGATGTCAAAGTGAGCTAAGTTGACTTTATATACTCCAACAAAGTAAAGTGTAAGTTCCAAATATCCCTAATCATCACTAGGACATGCATTGAAAGTAGATAGAGAAAATGAGTTAGTATCATCATCAGGACTAAGAGTTAATGGTGGTGTAGCAGGGTTTGAAAATGAAGAAGGGATTAAGTTATGAAGTAGAGTGTATGAATGACCAAGATCATCCTTTTGTAAATACTTAAATGGATCAAGTTCAACTCATATTATGTGTGCTTTATTATTATTTGTGATTTTATAGATTTATGTAAGGTAAATGTGATCGCATCCATGACATGAATCCATAGTCGACCAAGAAGAAGATTATATGATAAATCACTTGGAATTAAATTTACTAGAGTAGGTAGAGTACAAGGGAATAACTCAATAGGTAGCATAAATATTCCAAAATCTTGGTGACAAACATTATCAAACCCACCAATGGATAAAGTATTAGGAGAAATAGAAGTATCAACATGAATTTTATATAAAAAATCAACACCACAAACATTGAGACCTGATCCAAGATCAGTTAGGCTTTGTTTTATATCAACATTGTTAACAATAAAAATAAGTAGAAGATTATCACATTGACTTTATACTTAAATAGGAGGAAGTTCATATTCTTGGGATATAATTTCTGAAATATCAAAACAAATGCATTCAATTAAGGAATTTACATCATTCAATCTAGAAGATGAAACAAGAATCTTTTTTAGAACCTCACAAAGCATGTCATGATAAGCAAGAGAACCTAGAGAGATATCTTAGTAGGAGTAGCTCAAAGTTTATCAATAAGATCATAGTCTCCCAAAGATTTTGAAAAAGGTTTAGGAGAATATGGTAAAATAGGTAAAGAAGGAAGAGATGTTTAGATATCAATGTTTTATTTATTTCTACGAGTATTATTCATGTGGGCCATTGAGTTATAATCATTGGCCACATACATGTTAGAAGTAATGGACCTGGCTATTTGAACATAATAACTTGAAGGTCGTGGTGTGTTCAGAACACCATGAACGGTTATTATGGGTTATTGACCTTTAGTTTTTCTTGATAATAGTGAACAAAAAAATGATTTCTCAAGCACTTTTTAGAGCTACAAAAAAATTATATCAATTAAATTTTTAGAATGATCATGATAAAAAATAATGGAAGAAAGAGATGAAAAATAAGTTGAAGTAGAAGTTTGAACAAAAGATACATGTTCAAAATCATTAAGAGCTTCATCTAACACATCAAATTCTTATTTACAAAAAAAATACATTAAATACATTAAAATTTTGGAGGAATCAATCTAACATAATTAGATGACATTCATTCACGAAACAAAGAACAAAATAGAAGGTACTAAAAAATGTGTAAAAAATATATTGAATGAGAATAGAGAAGAATTCATGTTGAATAACTTGAGTTCACCATAATGTAAAGGGAAAAAAGTTAATTTAGCTAAAAGATGGCTACTTTTAATTAAAAAATTCCTATTTTAATTCAAATGAAAAAGAGGTTTATTTACTTGTAGAAACATAAAGAACATCTATATAGGTAAGTGCTTGGAAATGAGATACAAAAAGGGATCAAAATTAACCATTTTTTTTCTTGAAATAAGATAAACCTAAACTTGAATTAGTAACTTGATATGGATGTACTTAAAATTTAAAGATACAACAAGAACCAAAATTGTAGTATTTTGATCTAGTTTCTAAACTACTAAAAAAATTAAAATAGTTGAGATTAAGAGGATGAAATATCGTGTCCACATAGATTTTGTATGTTTTTCTCACCAAAATATAGCATAGTTTTTGGTATGTTCCCCCTTATTATTTTGATGCATTTAGAATTTTTTAAAACTAGTTGGAAAAAGTATAGTTAAGAGTGAGTACTAGAAGTTGTGTATTTTTGTAATTTTTTATTGAATGTATATTTACATGGTTTTTCAAAATAGATGCATCTTGAAAAATGCATCACTAGATGTGCATGTCACATAATGTACATAAAAATAATTAAAAATTAATTTGTAAAGAATCAAGCATAGAATAAACCTATATTTTTTAAAAAAATTAATAAGCGAATCAAAACTTATAAGGAAAATTCAATACATATGTATTTGAGGAATACAAAAAGAATAGTAAAACAATTAAAAATAAATATGTTATTATATTTTAAATAAAAAATCATGATTAAAAATTTAATAAGGTGTACGATATTTTGGTGGTAGTTTTATTAAATATCATTATACAACATGCAAACCTAATGACGTGAAAGTTGAAAAACTCTATTGAAAGTCAAAAACATGTGAAATGGAGGAAAATTAGTAGTCCAAGCCTTTAGGATCAATGCCCAAATCTATTCTAAGGCAAAATGGATAGGAAAAAAATGTCTACAAAATGTGAGTGTGTTATGTAATCATAAAATGTGTGTTTTTTATTGTAAAATGTGTTGACATTTTGTGGTTGTAAGGTGCACTCACGTTTTATTTTGTTCTATTTGTTATGAATACAAAAGGCACCTGTGTTTTACAGTTGCAAAATGTACTCACTTTTTTATACTTTTTATGACTACAAAATGTGCTCACATTTTGTATTGCATAAAATGTGCTCACATTATGGCTTGGTATTTAGCAGGCTATAACACGATTGTGTTATGTGATTTTCAATATAACACAAATGTATTATGAAAAAATATCTATTTGGATACTTTAACTTTCATGCACTTTCTCATATTGAAATATAGAAAATATGTTTAAGAATTGAAATAAAATATTGTTTACATTGCTTAAGTATTAAGGACAAAATAGAAAATATTGTGCAAGCAAAGAAAATATAGTTTATTTTAACAAAAATAGAAAATAAATATAAAAAGGAACATAGCACCAAATGATGGAGCTCACTCTCTAGGATACCAACATGTTGTACAAACAATAGTGCACATCATGTTATCGTTTGTATACTAGTTGTACAAAAAGTTCTACAATGTATAGCTTTAGTTCTAGACTTCATCTAATTTATGAATGGAAAAGAAAAAGAGAAATTATGGGTATTATGAGGGTTTTACCTCAGTCAAACCCTTATTTTGGTCATTCAACCTCTATGAACAGTCAAGATGGAATGATTGATAAAAATGTGTCTTTAATCCTAAGTGTATTAAGGAATAAAGATTAGTGACATGAATATAAATATGATAATGATTTCAACCCTTGTCTATGAGGAAAAACACCATTATAAATAGATAATAACAATAAAATACTTTTATTTGATACCAAATAACTTTCCCAACAAGTGAAGGAAAAGAAAAAACCAATATTATTGATAAATAAATAATATTATTTACAATAGGAAACTTTTTCAATTGAATTGAAAGATAGAAAAGCTATATATTCCTCTAATATTTTTAAATTGTTAGGAGGAGAAAGAGAGTGGCAATAAGAGTACAAACTAATTTTGATGGATATTTTGATAGTTTTTTTGAGTCTACAAGAAGAGAGAATAATGGAGTTATAGAAGATAAATTTTCTAAAAGAATTCCTTTCAAAGTGGGAAGGTAGCTAGTTTTTTTTTTCTTGGATGGAAAGAAATAGGCACCACTTTCTTAGTTGGGTATTACCATAGGTGTCACAAATAAGTCATGTTTAAAGTAATTTTTTTGAATTTCAAGAATCTTTGGGATGCTAGTGCATCATGAGGATGTCAGAATATAATTGTGAATATGTTTTTCTTTTGTGCTACTATTCAAAGGAATTATTTAAAATTATATGTAGTGTTATCATAGCCCTTGTCGCATTTGTCCAAACCGTGTCCACTCATAAAAGGTTTTTCCAAGTTAAAATTGTCGATCCTTTGTTTGGTTTTTGAAACTATACTGGGCACCAATTCGATAGTCATAACCTTCTTTTCCCAACTTTGTAAGGTTAAAAACTTAAGATTATTTCTGAATTGGATTTTTGTGGAGTTCTAAGAAAGGCATTGGGGTCTGAAGCAGTTTCCACAACCTTGGGATGCACTAACCAAATAGAAAAAAATAAGATTGACTCTACTTCGAAACTTTTGTAAGGTTTTGAAACCTTTGTCAGTTCTTGACAGGGTTTCAAAAACCTATTCTATACCTGATGGAAAGTTATCTTTCAAAGTATTAAGTATTTTATTAATATTATTATCAAAGGACCTTTTCAGAAAAGCCCCAAAGGACCCCAGACTTAAGAGAATACTATGAAGTGGACAATGAGGGGTTTTTAAAATTGTGTCAAACTTTGATAGGATTCTAAAAACCCCATCGGGACCCGACATTAGTTCACTTGTATTGCTTTTAAAATAATCATCTTGTGCTTGAAAATGATAGTATAGAGAGAAAAATACATCATAGAAGGAACATTAAATTGAATCAAAATCTATTAGAATTTATCCTGGTTTCAAAAGTAAAAATAATGCATCACAACAAAAGAAAACAATGAAACTGGAACAAAGAATATCAAGCTCATCACATTGCATGAAATAGATTAAACGCAAAATTTTATATATATATATATATATATTGTATTACATCCAAAAGGAGATATTTCCAGTATATTTTCAAGCACAAAGAGTAAACATTAAAATACAAATGCCCTCCACCACCTCTTGAATCCTCTCAATCCGTCTTGGGGAAAAGAGGTTTTCATTGAACTCGACGAAGTAGGCAAAATTTTCCATCATGTTCCTCTCCAGTCCAGTGTGAAGGAGAGAAATGGCTTGCTTAGCTTATTTGTCCCTAAGAGCAGTGCAAACAACATCTCCCACCAAGCCTTGATGTGAGTACTCGTTGAGTCATCCTAGAGAAGTTTCCACGTTGGCTAACACTAACCTCTCAGCAACTCTTGCTCCCCATCCCAGCTTTTCGGAGGTCCGGACAACATTATACAGGAAGCACTCCAGAAGTGTAGAATTGTGCACATAGACCTAAGCAATAATTTTTTCTCTAATTATCTTCCTTATAAATCCTTCCTCCACTTCACTTTGTATCAGAAACACCTCCTTGAGCTAGTTTACCACTAGTCTCCTGACTGAACTACATTCCACTCCCTCAATTACTATAAAATCACTCTTAGAAGTGGCATTGGTGGAGGTGCTCGGCATCATGAAATGAAATTTGAGATGCAAAGAATGAGGGTATTTCTACCCAATTTATAGAAGAAATGAATGGGCATCCTACCTATAAGATAATTCATGAGGAGTTTCCTTGGGAGAAACTAATGAAGTAGGGGCATTAGCAATTGTCTTGAATTAAATGAGCATAGTGAATGATGTGATGTTATTTTGGCTATATGAACCTTGACGTCAGATGAAATCTCTTACTTAAAATAATTTTCATGAGTATGATCGTTGATGGATATGTCATTAAATGCAAAAATTAGGATTTACAATTCTTTTGTGTGTATAAGAAGCCACGATGCTCACATACGAGGAGTGGTGATGCACTATCTCATCAAAGTCAAATCAATATATGCAATGCAATTGTGATATTTTTAAAAATATCCATAAATGCTCATATGGCTCAACTAAGTAGAAATTGAATAATGATTTATGAAACATTCATTTGATGGACTGATGGTTATGATTTCTTTAAAAGAATCAATTTTCAAGAACTCGGTGAAAGTTACGATGTAAAAACTATAAATATGTTATTCATGGATATTTGAGGGTTCCAAATTTTTGATCCCTATTGCACTTTGATGCAAGAGTGAGAATTGATTGAAAAGAAGGATCAATTTTTTTGTAATTTTGATTGCTTCTGAAGAAGTTCTTTGTCTTTGTGCATATGAATTTTAATGTAATACACTTAGTATTTATGAATGAGTCTTTGACCTCTGATAAGTTTTGGAATATTACTTCTCTTTGTGAATGTTATGTTCTTTTGTGTTACATTCATTATTCTTCAATAAGAGGTGAAATTGTATTATGTCGAGTCATTTTATTTTTTATTGGTACTCCAATGTTTGAGTTGTAATATTGGTGATACATTATCTTTTAAATATCAATTAATTTTATGGAAGTTGTTTCCAATCGCATTTGCATCATGGCTATGAGAAAGTGTTAGTCTGTCTTTACTACTTTCTGGTCAAAAGAATACCCACTTTCTTTAAAATTCAAAAAACAAATATTAAATCTTATGATGGATTTGCACCTCAATCAAAATTCAAGGGAAGATCACCAATGAAATGGTGATCTCTCCAACTATTTTTTGTTGATTAGTCTTTATTTTGGGTAATATGGATTCAAACTAAGTTAATCTTTAAAAGACCAATCTATCAACCAACAAGTTTTTGGTGACTTCGTTGGGGAAATGAAATAAGTCAAGAAGGTTATCTTGTTATGAGTAAATATGGTCTTACCACGTGAGAATGTTTTCCCTATGTTGTAGCCAAACCCTGATTAGGTTCATGCAGAGTAGGAAGGCATTATCTCCCAACTAAATACCTTAGCCTAGAGACACAAGAGAAACCTTGCAAAGTATATGAGGGTAAACCTTGTTTTAGAAGAAGAAGAAGAATTGGCTCAACAACCAATGGTGGTGTTTGAATGAGAAATAGAAATATTTCTTAGAGTGATAATTGCAAGAAATCCTCAAAGAAATTGAAACCCTAAGAAAAATCAAGGTTAGAGATAGGATCAAAATTGGCCACAAGATCAGAACCCACAGCCAGTAAATTAACTTATGAAAATATTTCTAACTCCTTGGTTGCAAGAAGATATTAGAAGAAAAGGTAAAAATTATCTCCTCTTAGATGGAGGTTGATGACTACGTTTTGAAATTTCTCCACCTCTTTGGTGAGAAGAATTCTAGCTTACATAATGGCTTTAGCGTCATCACAGCCATGGGGGACTCATTTTGGGCCTCTAGGTTTATCTGTGTACACAAACTTACCCACAAGATCCAAAAAACACTTCTTAAAGTTTAATGGAGAAGATGCACAAGATCGAGAGAGTCACATTCAAGCTTTCACTGTTGCATGTGTAATTTTAGGTGTTTCTAAAGAGGATGTGTTTGTGTGGCTATTTGTAGAATTCCTAGTTGGTAAATTAGTAGGCTAGTTTCAATATTTAGAAGATGAATTCATCACCAATTAGGACATATTGAGGAATGAGTTCCTTGCAAGGTTCAAATTGATCATTAATACAGGTCTGTTATCTTACTTTTTTAGGATTCAAAAGGAGGAGCATGAATATATATGAGATTTCATTGACCTATTCACTCAAATTTTGAAATGGATCCCTCATGTCGACTAGCCTAGCCAACCAAATTTGTTAACTATCTTCATTGCTACTCTCCATCCAGAAGTCCAATTCCATCTAAAGTAGAAAAAGGTACATGACTTCAAAGTTGTGAAACAAGAAGCCATAAGAATTGAAGATGATTTATTTTTGTCTGGATATTTTAACCATCACCAAATTGGGATATTATCAAATAAAAACTCACTTTAGAGTCTTGTCATAAATTGTCAAAGGAAGTGAAATTTTCACCTTGTCTAGATGAATGTCCTAATCTCATCCTATTATGCCAAGAGAATTGCTCAACTGAGTCCAGTGCCAAAGGGAGTGAAGTACATGACAGACATTACAAAGAAGGGGAAGGATAATTTGATAGTTCAGGTGATGAGGAAGATTATTCTTCTCCCATAGCATCTCATGTCATTTCAGCATCCTCCATCTCAGCAAGTGGGATGGCCAAGCAATCATTTGATTACACAACCCAGGTTCCCTTTGCAACCTTTGAATCTAAGATATTTACTTTTAAATATGTTGATGAATAAATCATGAGGATCACAATGGCATTTGGGGCTCATGAACAGTTAAAAAGGTTTGGAAATGAAGATTATGAAAAATTATCAAGCAGTTTCAATGCCTTATTCTTGCTAGGTGGTCCTAGTGAGGTTTTTGAAGTTAAATATGTTGGTGTGAATAAATTCTTGTACCTATTTGATTCTTTACTAGGGACTTAGGGGACTTATTTCACATGTTAAGTTTACTTAGGATATAAACTTTCTTCTAGAATTCTTAGTTGTCTTATCTAGACTTTACATTATCCTAGGTAGTTATGAGTTAGTTGTCTCATGTGATAGGATAAAGATGCTTGTCATGATCTTGTCTAATCCCATCTCTCATCCTTTCCTTTATAAGCAAGGAATCTCTAGCATATTTTTGATTGCATAGTATTGCACAACATTGCATATTGTATCATTTTATATTTCTTGTTTGGTGGAATAGCATCTTCCATTGTTCCTTCTCTCTATCTCTTATGGAGGTTATTTGGTGTTGTTGATTGAAGATCTTGGTCAGTCACTTCAACATGGTATCAGACCTTTCAATCGTGCAATCCCCTTCCTTTTTCATTAGAGAGTTTATACCATCAAGTTTTCTATTGTGATTTGAGTTTATTTTATGATTTTGCAAATTCCTCGTATGCTCTTCTATTGCATTTCAATATGATCTTGAGAACTAGAAAGGGTTTGCAAAGATATTTTAATCCTATATTACATGTATGCATTTTGGTGATATCTGATGTTGCAAGACTTTTGGCTATAGTGGCAGTATTTTTGGTTGTCTCATTGCATCTAAGAGGCTCAAGAAAATCAGATTTGGCTTTTGTTTCACTCAATTTGGTCACCATTTGCAACCTTGGCAAACAAGGTTTTGAAGCTCAGATTTGGTGAACTTTTTATAGGAGCATTTTTGGCACAAAATAGCCCTACCATTACGTCTGGCAAGCCATTTGCATGAATTTTGACATAAAGTTTGGCCATATTTGGCGAAATTTGAATTTGGGGCAAAAAAGATTACCTGAAGGGTCGTGCGGCCCCCCAAGTCAAAGGTACGTCATCATCAGAAATTTAAAAAAAAAATTCTGCATATTTTTTTGTGGTATTATTTTTTTTTTAAATTAAAAATATATATATAATTTCTTTTTAAGCGTTAAGCGCTTGCATTTAAAGCATTGGTAAAAGGGTGGGCTCGCGACTTTTAAAGCCATTGCATACTATTTAAAATTTTGCGGGTTGTTTCACCCATGGCTTATATAGCCGCCAGCAAGCGGTTAACTTAACCACCTGGGTAACCCTTAACCACCGGAGCTACACGCAAACCGCCAACCAAACATTAATTGCTCGGTCTTTAACCTTCTACATGTGACCAGCAAGAATAATGCCACTAGCGGTTATATCAAACCGGCATATTTTTTGTAGCAGTCCAAGACCAGGTCACCTGGACAACCACCAACTAGCCCCCGAGGGCTGAAATTTGGTGCCTAGATAGTGATCAACTTTGCACGTATTTAGCCTTGGAAGTGCCTCAAATAGGCCTTTTTCAATTTTGCATAACTTTTCGCCGCGGTGTCAGATTTTCAAAAATGAGGTATTGTCGGAAATCTAGTTCAATGAACTTCGTAGTGGTGCAGGTAATTTTTTAATTTTGTCATTTTTTTCAGCCTGAAAATACAAGTGCATTTATTACTTGTAACTATCATAATTTTTGTATGCAAAGTTGAATTTTTCCAAAAACAAAATTGAAATTGATCAAAAAATTGTAAGGAATTTGTTTGTAACCTCTATTTTAGATTTTTGCAAGCTCTTTTTTTTTAATTGTAAAAATCACCGTGTGTTATAAATGGTTGATTTGAGCTTGTCACTTGTACAAATTGTAAAATTTCTTCATTGTAAATTATTGGGGAGGTTGCAAATTGAGTTTTAATATATTCTGGGGGGGGTGAAAGGCACAATTTAAGTGTCACATTGTCTTCTTTCTTTTGGTGTTCATGGCAGGTCTAAGGAAAGTTGAACCACTCACTCCACACAATTATCATACATGCAAGCTAAAAATGACTCAATTGTTACAATCTAAAGTTCTATGGCCAATGTTAGATGCAGAATAACTTGAATTCACAAGGGAATATGAAAAATTTAGCCATAGATGTAAAATGGATGAAGCAAAAGGGCTCATTGGCTTACATGTATCTGACAACTTATTGTTTCATATTGTGGAGTGTAAAACACCTAAGAATATTTGGGATAAACTTGAAGAATTGTATGGTACAAGTAATCAGTTCAGAGTCTTGCAACTTCAAGCAGATCAACAATCACTCTCTCTAGATGCCTTTCCTTTAATTCAATATTTCCTTGCATAATTCAAGTTAATTTGGTCACAATTAAAAGGATGTAGGCATGATAAATGTAGTGATGAATGCATCTTCTTGATTATGTCTAAGTTGAGAGGTCCTTATCAAGTGTTCTCTTCTACTTTATATTCAACTATGGATGCCATGGGGAAATATTATAAAATGCCTACCTTTGAGTTGTTTTGTGAGTGCATTACTAGGGAGGAGGCCAAGTTGATTCAGTTGGATGTACTACCTAGTTCTAAGAATCATGATCTAATGGCTTAATCATCCAAGGATAAAGGAAAGAATAAGAATAATCCCAAGACATATCTTTAGGTAGCGATAATCCCTCCAAATTGCAGCCAAAGAACAATCAGAAGTCCACTTCATCTCCTTCTTCTACCTCTAAGTATTCTTCTTCCAAGTCCAAGAAAAAGAAAGGAGATCCTTGTTCATATTGTGGAAAAATTGTTCATGATGCGGCTCATTGTTTTAAGATATTAGAAGCCCTTGAGGAATCTATGAAGAAGCATAACATTTCAATGCGTAAATCTTCTTCCATAGGTAAAGGGCAAGCTCTTTCAACACGGGTCATTCATTCATCTTCTCACAGTTGGATTCTTGATTCAGGTGCTTCACATCATATGACCAATTCGCACGATCTTCTTGATTCCATTGTTTATACTTCTACTTCTCAAATTGTAGTTGGGAACTATTCACAAATTCCAATTTTGGGGACAGGCTCCATTCAAATGTGGCAGAGGGGCACCAAGTTCATTTTTTTGTAAATTTGGTCAAATAAGGTCATTTGATATAGTTTAGGGTTTTTTTATTCTTTTGAGTCCAACAAAGTCATAATAGACCATTTTCTACTGTAACAAGTCCATTTGGTTGGTTTTGACTCATTTTGTTTAAAAGTTGTAAAAGTTGTCATATTGAAAAGTGCAAAAATGCAAACTTTGGAAGCCCAATGATCATGGGAGTTCAAAATTTAGTTTGAGTTGGTTTTGGTAGTTTAATTTTGAAGGGAAAATTTTAAATATGATGGAAAAACTCGATGTAAGCTCTCTCCTGAAGTTTTGTTGAAGAAATCAATAAGAAACTCTCTCTTTCTGTGTGTATTCTAAAAATGTATTGTTACAGGTTATTATACTTGCTCGTACAGGAGGATATTGGATTGAAGGTTATAAAATTGGATGGAGGCATGAAGTAACTGTATTTTGGCTTTTGTTTGGTTTAGTTTCATAAAGATTGAAGTGCTTTATTGACAATTTTTTGTAGGCGGGTAGGAAACCATGTTTTAAAGTTTTGAAAGGGGAAAAAATGCCTTAATCACCCATTCCACCAATATAATAGCTTGAAACTTGGTGGTATGGGTGTTTTAGGACATTTTTAGATGTTAATGTAGGATTTTAGAGCAGGGAGTTGAGTTTGAGGGCTTTTTTATGATGCCCTAGCTGCAAATCTATGAGTTTTTTATTGAAAAGTGAGGCTTTCAAGTAGGGTTTTGATGAAATTGCAATGTTAAAGGTTTGGAGATGGTTTAGGAAGCATAAGAATACATATCTGAATATTTTATATGTGTTGGAAAAGTGAGATAGGCTTGGGAACGTTGAGTTTCAATAAACCCTCCATGTTCAAGCATGAAAGTGGCATAAACAAGGGTTTTGTAGTTTAAGGATCTTGTGGAGTTTCTCATTGGAAAAAGTGGTGGATTTGGACCATTTGAGGTCTGTGTTGAGAATTCAAATAGATTTTTTATGTTGGTAGTGCATTGAGGTTGGTGTTTCTTTGCAAAATAGGCCTAATTGGCTTAAGGGGACAGTGTACAAATAAAATTTAAGAGGGAATGTTCCAAAGCAAGTATATGAGGTTTTGAGATATGTTAAAGTAGAGGCAAAAGGGTATTGAGAATTTTTTTTTTTTGTGGGTTTGAATTGTCTTTGAAAACATATGGACAAAATTCTTTGTTTGCAATGCTAATAGGAGATCAAGATGAAATTGTGAAAATTTGATAACATAGGGTTGTAAGGGAAGAAAGTGTGTTTGAGTTTGATCAAAATGTCATTGTGAGAAGGTTTTCCTCCCCGCTCTATTGCAATTGGTTTCACAGAATAGGTATTATATCTTTTGAAGCATAAATATTGAAGGTTGAAGGAGGAGAAGTTGGAAGTTGAAGAGACAATATGCCTCCTAAAGGTAGTGCACTACCTGCAAGAGAGATTAAGTTGTTGAAACAGTCACAAGAAGCTATTTTAGCTAGGTTTGCAACATTAGAGACCAAGAAAAGAAGAGGAAAGGTCACTAAAGAGGATGAGAGTGACCTTGAGGAAGAGGTAGAGGGTGAGAATGAAAACCCTCCAAGTAGAGTCCAAGATGATGAGTTGGACCCTGAAGAGAGAAGGATGGTGAAGATGTTGAAAGTTGTTAGAGGAGATGCTTTTGGTGATATTATAGATGTGCCAATGTATAATGGAAAGTTGGATGTTGAAGAGGTATTAGATTGGATAGATGCATTGGATAACTACTTTGAGTACAAGGAGGTTGTTGAAGATCAAAAGGTAAAGTTTGCTAAGACTAATTTGAAAGGTCTTGCTCTTACATGGTGGAATTATGTTCAAGAGGAAAGAGTGAAGAAGGGGAAAGCAAAAATAAGTTCATGGGATAAGACGATGTCAAAGATCAAGAGCCATTTTTTTTCCAAATGATCATGCAATTCAGACATTTAAGAAGTTGCAAAGTTTAAGGTTGAAGGATAGGTATGTCATGGCCTATACTAAAGAATTTCACAAGTTGAGTATTAGGGTTGGTCGTGTTGAAGATGAAAATGAGAAGATAGCAAGGTATATGATTGGTTTGAAGTTCCAAATTAAAGATGAGTTGAGTCTTGCTACACCTAGGATAGTTGAGGAATGTTTCCAATTGGATAATAAGGCAGAAGAGAAACTAAAAATAAGGCAAGAAAGACAAGGAAGAGGAAGAGGTACAAGGTAGTCCTATGAAGAACACGAAGATACAAGCAAAAACAAAGACCAAGTTGTTGATCAAAGAGGTGGCTTTAGAGGTTTCAGAGGAATATTTGGTGGAGGTAGAGGTTCAAGTTCATTTTCAAGTAGGTGTTATGATTTTAATCAGTTTGGTCATCCAGCATTTAAGTTTCCTAAGAAATAAGGTTCTACTTCAAGTGGTGATGATAAAAGAGTGCAATTGGTGCAAGAGGATGATTGTGAAAGCGTTCATTCTCCTAATCAACTTGTTGCTCTTGAAGTTGGAGAAAATATGATGGTGAGAAGGACATTACTCAAAGCATCCAAGGAGAAATAATCAACACAAAGAAGGGCACTAATATTCAAGACCACTTGCAAGTGCAATGAGAAAATATGCAAAGTAGTAATAGACTCTAGAAGCATTGATAATGTGGTATCAATTGAAATGGTTGATAAATTGAAATTAAAAAACATTCCTCATGAAACACCTTATAAATTATCTTGGCTGAATGATGATCAGTCTATTTTGGTGAATGAACAAGCTTTAGTTGAGTTTAACATTGTTGGATACAAGGATAAGATACTTTGTGATGTTTTTCCAATGGATTGTTATCATTTATTACTTGGAAGACCATGAAAGTTTGATAGACATGCCATTTATGATGGGAGACACAATACATATCAGGATTGAGAAGGATGGAAATACTTTTACATTAACTCCATTGCAACAATATGTGAAGGAACAAACCAAGGCAACTAAGGTGATTAAGTTTGGCGAGGAGTTTGTAAAGTTTGAGGAAAAAGAGCATGAAGAGTGTGCAACCACTAAAAAAGAAAAAGATGTGAAGAGAGTAAGTTGGTGCCAAGAGCAGACAAAGAGAAGGTCAAGGATGAATTGCAAAATTGGGTAGAAAAGTATGATGATATCATGGTGGGAAAGACATTTTGTCCATTGATTGTAAAATAGGTTAGAGGGAAATCATATTCTGTCACTATAGAGGTTGGTAGACCTGATAGTATAGAGGTTCTAAGGGCAGAGAATCTGGTGAAAGAGATAAAGGAGAAAGGTGGAATGAAACAAGGTGAAAGGCACAGACAAATGGGTGAATTTGAGTATGCAATAAGGGTAAAAGAGAGGATAGTTCAAAACAATAATGATACAGGTATGAAGGCATGTTCTACATCAGTTTTTGATAAGGAAAAGATAAGAGGGTATACAAGAGGTCAACTTGTGAAGATGGAGCACTATCAAGGTGGCAACAAGTTCAATAGTGCAAAGAACAATGCAAATCTGCAGTATTTGACTCAGTGGAAAGGAGTACCTGATGAAAGGGATTTTGGAAGACCAAAGGGATGGTATGGACAAGCTGCAATCAAATTCTCAAGGGACTTGGAATCTTTTTCTAGATAGGAGTATGGTGTAGGGACACCAAGTTCATATTTTGCAAATTTGGTCAAATAATGTCATTTCATAGAGTTTAGGGTGTTTTGAGTCTTTTGAGTCCAATAAGGTCATAATATACCATTTTCTATTGTAACAAGTCCATTTGGTCAGTTTGGAGTCATTTTGTTTAAAAGTTGTTTTGTAAAAGTTGTCATATTGAAAAGTGCAAAAATACAAACTTTGGAAGCCCAACAGTCATGGGAGTTAAAAAGTTAGTTTGAGTTGGTTTTGGTAGTTTAATTTTGAGGCGAAAAGTTTAAATATGATGGAAAAACTCAATGTAAGCTCTCTCTTGAAGTTTTGTTGAAGAAATCAATAAGAAACTCTCTTTCTGTGTGTTTTCTGGAAAGTTGTTGTTACAGGTTATTGTACTTGCCTATACAGGAGGATATTGGATTGAAGGTTATAAAATTGGATGGAGGCATGAAGTAATTGTATTTTGGCTTTTGTTTGGTTGAGTTTCATAAAGATTGAAGTGATTTATTGATAATTTTATGTAGGCGAGTAGGAAACCTTGTTTTAAAGTTTTGAAAGGGAACATAATGCCTTAATCACCCATTCCATTGATATAATAGCTTGAAACTTGGTGGGATTGGTATTGTATGATAGGTTTATATTTTAATGTAGGATTTTAGAGCAGGGAGTTGAGTTTGAGGTCTTTTTTTAATGTTGCCCTAGTTGCAAATCTATGAGTTTTGGATTGAAAAGTGAGGCTTTCAAGTAGGTTTTTGATGAAATTGCAATGTTAAAGGTTTGGAGATGATTTAGGAAGTATAGGTAGACATATTTGAATGTGTTAGAGGTGTTGGAAAATTGAAATAGGCTTAGAAATTTTGAGTTTCAATAAACCCTCCATGTTCAAGCATGAAAGTGGCATAAACAAGGGTTTTGTAGTTCAGGGATCTTGTGGAGTTTCCCATTGGAAAAAGTGGTGGATTCAGACCATCTAAGGTTTGTGTTGAACATTGGAATATATTTTTGAGGTTGTGAGTGTGTTGAGGTTGGTGTTGCTTTGTAAAACAAGCCTAATCAACTTAAGGGGACAGCATACTAGTAAAATTTAAGAGGTGATGTTTTGAAACAAGTATATGAGGTTTTGAGATATGTTAAAGTAGAGGCAAAAGGGTATCTAGAATGCTATTTTTTTGTGGGTTTGAATTGTCTTTGAAAATATATGGAAAAAAGTCTATTTTTCCAATGCTAATAGGAGATCAGAATGAAATTGTGAAAATTTGATAAGATAGGGTTGTAAGGGCAAAAGTTTTGTTTGAGTTTGATCAAATTGTCATTGTGAGAAGGTTGTCCTTCCTGCTCTGTTGCAATTGGTATCAAAGAATAGGTATTAGATCTTTTGAAGGAGAAATATTGAAGGTTGAAGAAGGACAAGTTGGAAGTTGAAGAGACAATATGCCTCCTAAAAGTATTGCACTACTTGCAACAGAGATTAATTTGTTGAAAGAGTCACAAGAAGCTATTTTAGCTAGGTTTGCAGCATTATAGGCCAACAAAGAAGAGGAAAGGTCACTGAAGAGGATGAGAGTGACCCTGAGGAAGAGGTAGAGGGTGAGAATGAAAACCCTCCAGGTAGAGTCCAAGATGATGAGTTGGACCCTGAAGAGAGAAGGATGGTGAATATGTTGAAAGTTGTTAGAGGAGATGCTTCTAGTGATAAAATAGATGTGCCAATGTATAATGGAAAGTTGGATGTTGAAGAGGTATTAGATTGGATAGATGCACTGGATAACTACTTTGAGTACAAGGAGGTTGCTAAAGATCAAAAGGTAAAGTTTTCTAAGACTAATTTGAAATTTTTTGCTCTTACATGGTGGAATTATGTTCAAGAGGAAAGAGTGAAGAAGGGGAAATCAAAAATAAGTTCATGGGATAGGACGGTGTCAATTATCAAGAGCCATTTTTTTCCAAATGATCATGCAATTCAGACATTTAAGAAGTTGCAAAGTTTAAGGCTGAAGGATAGGTATGTCATGGCCTATACTGAAGAATTTCACAATTTGAGTATTAGGGTTGGTCGTGTTGAAGATGAAAATGAGAAGATAGCAAGGTATATGATTGGTTTGAAATTCCAAATTCAAGATGAGTTGAGTCTTGCTACACCTAGGATAGTTGAGGAATGTTTCCAATTGGATAATAAGGTAGAAGAGAAACTAAAAATAAGGCAAGAAAGACAAGGAAGAGGCAAAGGCAGCACTAGTAGAGGAAGAGGTACAAGGCAATCCTATGAAGAACATGAAGATGCAAGCAAAAACAAAGACCAAGTTGTTGATCAAAGAGGTGGCTTTAGAGGTTTCAGAGGAAGATTTGGTGGAGGTAGAGGTTCAAGTTCATTTTCAGGTAGGTGCTATCAATGTAATCAGTTTGGTCATCCAACATTTAAGTGTCCTAAGAAACAAGGTTCTACTTCAAGTGGTTGTGATAAAAGAGTGCAATTGGTGCAAGAGGATGATTGTGAAAGCGTTCATTCTCCTAATCAACTTGTTGCTCTTGAATTTGGAGAAAATCTAATGGTGAGAAGGACATTACTCAAAGCATCCAAGGAGAAAGTATCAACACAAAGAAGGGCACTAATATTCAAGACCACTTGCAAGTGAAATGGGAAGGTATGTAAAGTAGTAATAGACTCTGGAAGCATTGATAATGTGGTATCAATTGAAATGGTTGATAAATTGAAATTAAAAAACATTCCTCATGAAACACCTTATAAAGTGTCTTGGTTGAATGATGATCAGTCTATTTTGGTGAATGAACAAGCTTTATTTCAGTTTAACATTGGTGGATACAAGGAAAATATACTTTGTGATGTTTTGCCAATGGATTGTTATCATTTATTACTTGGAAGACCATGGAAGTTTGATAGACATGCCATATATGATGGGAGGCACTATACATATTAGGATTGAGAAGGATAGAAATACTTTTACATTGACTCCATTGCAACAATATGTGAAGGAAAAAACCAAGGTAGCTAAGGTGATTATGTTTGGCAAGGATTTTGTAAAGTTTGAGCAAAAAGAGCATGAAGAGTGTGCAACCACTACAAAAGAAGAAGATGTGAAGAGAGTAATTTTGAGGAATGATTCCATGTTAGAGGGAAGAAAATATGATAAGTTGGTGTCAAGAGCAGACAAAGAGAAGGTCAAGGATGATTGCAAAATTGGGTAGAAAAGTATGATGAGATCATGGTGAAATATATTTTGTCCATTGGTTGTAAAATAGGTTAGAGGGAAATCATATTCTGTCACTATAGAGGTTGGTAGACCTAATAGTATAGAGGTTCTAAGGGCAGAGAATCTGGTGAAAGAGATAAAGGAGAAAGGTGGAATAAAACAAGGTGAAAGGCACAGACAAATGGGTGAATTTGAGTATGCAATAAGGGTAAAAGAGAGGATAGTTCAAAACAATAATGATACAGGTATGAAGGCATGTTCTACATCAGTTTCTGATAAGGAAAAGATAAGAGTGCATACAAGAGGTCAACTTGTGAAGATGGAGCACTATCAAGGTGGCAACAAGTTCAATAGTGCAAAGCATAATGCAAATCTGCAGTATTTGACTTAGTGGAAAGGATTTCCTGATGAAAGGGCTTTTGGAAGACCAAAGGGATGGTATGGAAAAGCTACAATCAAATTCTCAAGGGACTTGGAATCTTTTTCTAGACAGGAGTATGGTGCAGAGGCACCAAGTTCATTTTTTGCAAATTTGGTCAAATAATGTCATTTCATAGAGTTTAGGGTGTTTTGAGTCTTTTGAGTCCAATAAGGTCATAATATACCATTTTCTATTGTAACAAGTCCATTTGGTCGGTTTGGAGTCATTTTGTTTAAAAGTTGTTTTGTAAAAGTTGTCATATTGAAAAGTGCAAAAATGCAAACTTTGGAAGCCCAATGGTCATGGGAGTTCAAAATTTAGTTTGAGTTGGTTTTGGTAGTTTAATTTTGAAGGGAAAAGTTTAAATATGATGGAAAAACTCAATGTAAGCTCTCTCTTGAAGTTTTGTTGAAGAAATCAATAAGAAACTCTCTTTCTATGTGTTCTGGAAAATTGTTGTTATAGGTTATTGCACTTGCCTATAAAGGAGGATATTGGCTTGAAGCTTATAAAACTGGATGGAGGCATAAAGTAACTGTATTTCTGCTTTTGTTTGGTTGAGTTTCATAAAGATTGAAGTGATTTATTGACAATTTTATGTAGGTGGGTAAGAAACGTTGTTTTAAAGTTTTGAAAGGGAACATAATGCCTTAATCACCCATTCCACTGATATAATAGCTTGAAACTTGGTGGGATGGGTGTTGTAGTATAGTTTTAGATGTTAATGTAGGATTGTAGAGCAGGGAGTTGAGTTTGAGGTCTTTTTTTAATGTTGCCCTAGTTGTAAATCTATGAGTTTTGGATTGAAAAGTGAGGCTTTCAAGTAGGGTTTTGATGAAATTGCAATGTTAAAGGTTTGGAGATGATTTAGGAAGAATAGGAAGACATATTTGAATGTGTTAGAGGTGTTGGAAAAGTGAAATAGGCTTGGGAATGTTGAGTTTCAATAAACCCTCCATGTTCAAGCATGAAAGTGGCATAAATAAGGGTTTTGTAGTTCAGGGAACTTGTGGAGTTTTCCATTGGAAAAAGTGGTTGATTCAGACCATTTGAGGTTTGTGTTGAACATTGGAATAGATTTTTGAGGTTGTGAGTGCATTGAGGTTGGTGTTGCTTTGTAAAACAAGCCTAATTGGCTTAAGGGGACAACGTACCAGTCAAATTTAAGAGGTGATATTTTGAAACAAGTATATGAGGTTTTGAGATATATTAAAGTAGAGGCAAAAGGGTATATAGAATGCTATCTTTTGTGGGTTTGAATTGTCTTTGAAAATATATGGACAAAAGTCTTTGTTTCCAATGCTACTAGGAGATCAAGATGAAATTGTGAAAAGTTGATAAGATAGGGTTGTAAGGGCAGAAATTTTGTTTGAGTTTGATCAAATTTTCATTGTGAGAAGGTTTTCCTCCCTGCTCTGCATCAAAATGCTAGATAGGTGCATTGAGGATGTTCTTCTTGTTCCTAATATTTCAACGAATCTACTTTCCATATATCAGATTTATCATTCTAGAGATGGGAATTCAATTGAGTTTACTCCACAATATGTGACTATTAGACAATTGTAGGATCCTGAGAAGGTTGTTGCTACAAGGATAGTTGATCATGAGAACCATTTATATCAATTTGATGGCTTTGAGTCCTCATTGGGTTCATGTTTTGTTGCTTATACCGATTCAATGAGAAAGCTTTGGCATGAAAGATTTGAGCACTTGAACTATAGATATCTTCAGCAGATGCATGTACATAACTTAGTGGTTGGTCTTCCTAAGATCTCTCGCATGAATGGTGTCTTTCAAGGTTATGTTCTTGGCAAGAAACATCAACATTATTTTCCTAAGGGTCCAACTACATGTGCAACCACACCCCTTGAGTTGGTCCATAGTGATCTTATGTCATTTTGAACTCCTTTTTCAGGGGCCCTAAGTATGTGCTCACATTCATTAATGATTTTCCTCGATTCACATGAAACAAATTTTTGAAGCTTGAGAGTGAGGTTCTCACCATCTTCAAGACCTTCAAATCATTTGTGGAGAAGCAGTCAGGTTTTTCTCTTCAATGGATACACACAAATAATGGGGGGGAGTATGTCAATCAGGAATTTCAATATTTTTTCAATGAGCATGGTATTCTTCATCAGCACACAGGTCCTTACACTCAACCGAATGGTTTGGTGGAAGAAATAACAAGACTCTCAAGGATATGGCCAATTGTATGATTCAGTCTAAGTCTATGTCTCCAGCATTTTGCATTGAATCTGAAAATTGTGCCAACTATATTCAAAACTATATGCCCTACAAGGCAATGCAGAATATGACTCCTAAGGAGGCTTGGTCTCATCACAAGCCTAATGTATCCTTCTTCAAAGTATTTGGTAGTGAGGCTTGGGAATTCATTCTAGATGGTTGACATAAATCAATGGAGAAGAAGAGTTAGCAATTCATTTTTGTTGGCTATTGTGAGGACATAAAAGCATACAAATTATTTGATCTTGATACATGAGAGGTTCATTTTTGTCGTCATGTTTAGTTCGTTGATTCCTCCACACAGACAGATCCTCCTTCAACTTCTTCTTCATCACAACTTACTCCATCTTCTTCAATTGATGATGTTTTGCTAATTGAGGAAGATTTTGATGATGGTCTTGATCCACCTCCTCCTAATCAACCCACTAGGCCACAATGTTTGTGTTACTCTTGAGGAGGTTGGTCCTCTTGTTGGTTATCCCTCAAACACTCAGTGCACTCTTTCTCAAACTTTAGGAATTAATATTTTGATTCATGTTGTTTCAGATGATCCTCAGAATTTTTTAGATGCTTCAGGTGTTCTAGAGTGGGATAGTGTTATGGCTAATGAGTATTCTTCTTTGATGAAGAATCATACTTGGGATCTTGTACCTCTTCCTAAGGGAATAAATTTGGTTCGATGCAAGTGGGTGTATCATACCAAGTATGCAACAGATGGTTCCATTGATAAGTACAAGGCTCATCTTGTTGAAAAGGAGTTCTCTTAGGTTGAAGGAATTGACTATTCTAAGACCTTTGCTCATGTTGCCAAGATGGATTATACTTGCCTTGTCCTTGCTATAGTTGCATCATAGGGATGGTTAGTGTATCAGATGGATGTGAAGAGTGTTGTCTTGCATGGGGATCTTCATGAGGAGATCTATATGGAGTAGCCACTAGGTTTTTTGTAGCACTCTTCACTTGTTTGTAGATTTTGACATTCAGTATATGGTCTCAAACAAGCCCCTTGGGCTTGGTATGAGAAGATGGATAGTTTTTTAGTTGCCTCTGACTACGCTCATTTCCATTATGATCCTATAATTTATACTCAAAGATATGGAGAGGATCTTCTCATACTTGTGCTCTATGTGGATGATTTGATTCTTGCATGGAGTTCTACTTCCATGATTTAGAGTACACAATGAGCATTGATGGAGAAATTTGATATGACCAACCTTAGCCTTTTGCATTAATTTATTGGTCTTTAGGTTTATTAGACTTCTGAGGGGATCTTCATTTTCCAACAGAAGTATGCTCTTGATTTGCATCAGATATTTGGCATGGTTGATTGCAAGCATGTCCCCACTCCTTTTCAGTGAGGTGGTGTACTGTCTACTAGTTGTACTACTCATATAGTTGATCCTACCTTGTATCGGTAGTTAGTCGGTAGTCTTTTGTACTTGACACATAGTCATCTTGATATTTCCTTTGTCATTGGACTTGTCTCTCACTTCTCTCATGAGCCTTATGAGATTCATTGGAAGGTCACCAAATTTATCTTGAGATACATTCAGGGCACTACTCATTTCGATATTCAATATACATCAAGAGCATCTCAAATTGTGGGCTTCACTGGCTCAAATTGGGTTGGTGATGTCAATGATCATAAGTCTACTTTTGGATTTGTATTTTTCCTTGGTTCTAGTCTGATTGTATGGTCATGCAAGAAGCAAACTTCTATTGCATTATCATCGACAAAGGCTAGGTATCGAGGTACAATTCTTACTAGTCAATAGGTTTTGTGGCTTCGTCAGTTGATGAATGAGTTTGGATTTCCTCCCACTCATCCCACTACTCTTTGGAGTGATAACTAGAGTGCCATCCATATCTCTTGCAACCCAATGGAGCACCAGCATACTAATCATATTGAGATCCACATTCACTTCATCGGGTAGATCATCTAGGATGGTGTTCTCGACTTGGAGTATTTTCCTATAGATCAACAAGTTACAGACATCTTCACTAAACCTTTGGCATCGCCTCGCTATCTTTAGTTGTGATCAATGCTTGGGTTGAAGGAATTTGTCCTCGCGGGTTCTTGATGATTCCTCCTTCCTTCTTTAATTTTCTTTGCATATTTTTCTCTCTTTTGGAGAGAAGATTTCTCCCACATGGTTTTTCTCCTTTTCTTTGATTTTGAGAGTTTTTTATTTGTACATGGGTACCTCATCTGGCCTTGTTGTTGGGGCCCACATTTTGCATGTTTGCATCGGTTTATTCCTCCCTAAGTTGCACTTAAGGGGTGTGTTGGTGTGAATAAAGTCTTGTACCTATTTAATTATTTAGTATGGACTTAGGGTACTTAGTTCACATGTTAAGTTTACTTAGTTTATAAGCTTTCTTCTAGAAGTCTTAGTTGTCTTATCTAGAATTCATAGTTGTCTTATCTAGCCTTTACATTATCCTAGGTAGTTTATGATTTAGTTGTCTCATGTGATAGTATTAAGACACTTGTCATAATCTTGTCTAATCCTATCTCTCATCCTTGACTTTATAAGCAAGGCATCTCTAGCATATTTTATATTGCATAGTATTGCACAACATTGCATATTGATCATATTGTATCGTATTACATTTATTGTTTGGTGGAATAGCATCTTTCATTATTGCTTCTCTCTATCTCTTTTGGAGGTTATTTGTTGTTGCAGATTGAAGATCTTGGCTGGCCACTTCAACAAAAGACAATCCTTTATTTGAATTTCATGACTTTGAATTAGACGACCTAGAGATATTTGTTCATGCCTATTCCAATGATTTGATGCTTGGCAATAATTATATGGAGAGTAATGAAGATCTGAGAAGGAGATTGGATCATGGAAATAAAAATAAACAGATGAAGAGTGATTTTTGGGAAGTTTTTCTATCACAAAAGGTTTTTCTTATTCCCCAATTCAAGGTTTAGGAATCTTTGATGGCGAGTGTTTACAGAAAGGTGCTTCATCTACCTTTTGGAAAATGGAGAAAACTGACAACTCGGAGCCTACATCAAAAAGAAATGATGAAATTGTTGAATAAATTTGGAAGTCTTATGGAATGGTGTCAAGATGCAATGTGCCCACTTTGGTCAAAGATGACAGCAAAATTATGCACCTCTATCACAAATTGATCCTGACCTATATTTATATCAATCACATTCATCATTTATTTAAGTTCGTGAAGGAATGGTTCTAGATGATTTATTTGAGGTAATGACTGGGGATATGGTTGGAAATCTACAAATTTATGTTTAGAGAATGACAAAGATATACAATGAAAAGTGGCTATTTGGTGATGGGAATACACATTGGATCATTGCTTGTCACACAGATATTACTTGGGATTACTTATTTCTCATGAATCTACTGTAACTATCACACGAAAATGCATTTCTTTTTCACAACGGGTCATATTTCTCACAACCCGTCAATGGTTCTACATGAGTAACCAAGAGAACCCCTACCTTGTACATATTTCAAAATTTTATTGTGATGTTAGTTTAGGTGTTTCTTTCCCTTGCCCACCAGATTTTTGTTTTGTTTGGATCCTTTCTTCTGATGTTGCTAACTCTATTTTCTAATAGATAAAACATTGGTCTATTGTTGAGATCCTAGATTCCTTGCTTCTTCTTTTGCAGTCCTTGTCCCTAGTCAAATCCAATTGTTACTATAGTCCTTTTCGCATTCCCAAAATCTACATTCACTCATAAAAGGTTTTCCCAAGTTAAAATTATCACCCCTTTGTTTGGTTTTTGAAACTATGGTAGGCATCGATTTGGTTGTCATAACCTCTTTTTCGTCCAACTTTCTAGAGTTAAAAACTTAAATATTATTTTTGAATTATCTTTTTGTGGAGTTCTGAGAAAGGCGTCAAGGTCCAAAGTAGTTTCCACAACCTTGGGATGCACCAATCAAAAGAGTAAAAAAAGTATGATCAACTCTATTTTGAAACTTTTGTAAGGTTTTGAAACCTTTGTCAGTTTCTGACAGGGTTTTGAAAATTTATTTTATCCCTAATAGAAAGTTCTCTTTCGAATGATTAAGTATTTTATTATTATTATTATCAAAGGCCCTTTTTCATAAAATCCCCAAAGGACTTCGGACCATGCCTTAAGAGAAGATTGTGAAGCAAACAATGAGGGGTTTTCAAAACTTTGTCAGACTCCGACAGAATTCCAAAAACCCCATCGAGGCCCGACATCAATTCACCTATATTGCTTTTAAAATAGACACCTTGTGCTCAAAAAATGATAGTGCAGAGAGCGAAATACATCACAAAAGGAACATTAAATTGAATCAAAAGCCATTAGAATTTATCACAATTGCAGAAGTAAAAATAATGGATCACAGCAAAAGAAAATAATGAAACTGGAATAGAGAATTCTAAGCTCATCACATTGTGTGGAATAGATTAAACGTAAAATTTCATATATATATTGTATTACATCAAAAAGGAGAGAATTCCAGTATATTTTTAAGCACAAAGAGTAAACATTAGAATATGGATTCCCTCCACCACCTCTTGAAGCCTCTCAATTTGTGCCAGAGAAAAGAGGTTTTCATTGAACTTGACGAATTGGGTGAAGGTTTCCATCATGTTCCTCTCTAGTCTAATGCAAAGGAGAGAAGCAACTTGCTTAGCTTGTTTGTTCCTAAGAGCGTTGGTAATACAAATAGCATCTCCCACAAAATTTCACATAGGTACTCGCTGAGTCATCCCAAGGAATTTTCCATGTTGGCCAGGTAAGCTGGCCTCACCAACCTCTCTACAACTCTTGCTCCCCATCCTAGCTTGTCAGAGGTTCAAATAACATTGTACAGGAAGAACTTTAGAAGTGCAGAATTATGCACATGGACCTGAGCAAGAAATTTTTCTTTATTATCTTCCTTATAACTCCTTCCTCCACATTTCTTTGTATTAGAAATACCTCCCTGAGTTGGTCCACCACTAGTCTCCTCATTGATGCCATCGATTACCAAAAAATTACTTAGAAGTGGAGTCACTAGAGGTGCTCGACATCTTGAAATGAAAGTTGAGATGCAAAGAATGTAGGTATTTATGCCTAATTTATAGAAGAAAGGAATGGGCATCCTACCTATAAGATAAGTCATGAGGAGTTTCCTTGGGAGCAACTAATGAGGCAAGGACATTGTCAATTGTCTTTAATTAAATGATCATAGCAGATGATATTATGTTATTTTGTCTATATGAACCTCAACGTCAAATGAAATCCCTTATTTAAAACAATTGCACGAGTATGATTGTCGACGGATATGTCATTAAATGCAAAACTTAGGAGTTGTGGGTCTTTCACATGTATAGGAAGTCATGAGGCTTGTATATGAGGAGTAGTGATGCACTAGCTCATAAAAATCAAATTGATAGATGTAATGCAATCATGACATTTCTAAAAATAGTCATAAATTCTCATATGGCCCAATTAAGCAGAAACTAAATAATGATTTATGAAACGTTCATTTGATGGATCGATGGCTATGATTCCTTTAAAAGAATCAATTTTCAAGAGCTTGGTGATAGTTATGATGTAAAAACTATAAATATATTATTCACGGACATTTGAGGGGTTCAAATTTTTTATCCGCATTGCATTATGATGCAAGAGTGAGAATCGATTGAAAAGAAGGATCATTTTTTTTGCAATTTTCATTGTTTCTAAAGAAGTTATTTGTCTTTGTGCATATGAATTTGAATGCAATAATTAGTAATTATGAATGAGTCTTTGAGCTCTTATAATTTTTTGAATATTACTTCTCTTTGTGGATGTTATGTTCTTTGGTATTACATTCATTTTTCTTCAATAAAAGGTGAAATTGTATTTTGTCGGGTCAGTTTATTCATTACGGGTACTCCAATCTTTGAGTTGTGATATTGGTGACACATATATCTTTTAAATATCAATTAATTTTCTGGAAGTTATTTTCAATTGTATTTGCATCATGGCTATGAGAAAGTGTTAGTCTACCTTTACTACTTTCTAGTCAAAGTATACCCACTTTCTTTAAAATTTAAAAATAAAAAATTATTATCTTATGAGGGGGTTGTACCTCAATTAAAATTCAGAGAAATATCACCAATGAAATGGTGATCTCTCCAACTATTTTTTGTTGATTAGTCTTTATTTTGGGCAATATGGAGTCAAACTAAGTTAATCTTTATAAGACTAATCTATCAACCAACAAGTAGTTTCATAAAAATTAATAAAAGGACATTGTTCTTTTCTAACATGGGCAAAACATTTGGTTTAAAAATATGCTATTAAAATAGATACTAAAATAAGCTTAAAATATAAAAAGATTATGCAAGTATGCAATTTTTTACTTTTTTCCAGTCATCGATAAGATTCCCTAACTCAAGACCATCAAGAGTATTCAATATTTATTTGGACAGATCAACTTTGTCAGAAGCTTTGTCACAAATGTTTTAGATAAAAAGAATCATAAAGATAAAATTTTGAAGAAGGGGTAGACTATTTATTGGGAAGGTAGAGAAATTGAGGCATTTCAAGGCATAAAACAATATATCAAGCAACCTCTAGTTTTAGCTTCACTAGATTTCTCTAAGCCTTTCCAATTATTTTCATTTTCCTTATTTCACACAATTGTTGTGGTTATCTTATATAAAAATTATGATGGGTTTGAGCAACATATTTCTATATTCAACAAATCTCTTCAAGGTGCAGAATAAAAATATGATGCTATGGAAAAGTAGACATACACTTTAGTAAAAACTAATAAAAACTGCATACCTTACTTAGTAGGTGCCCAAATTATTGCCTACATGCCACATGCAATTATGAAGGATATATTCACTTAACAAGAGTAATTGGAAGGAAATACAGTTGGATCAATCAAATTCAAGAATTTAACATTAAGATTCAAATTACTAAGTTGGTTAGAGGGTAAGGCTTGGCCAAGTTGATGGGAGAATTTAATATAGATTTTGTTGGGATTAACTGGTTATGAATGGAAGTTTATCAAAATAAATTTAAAATGGATAACTATCACTGGTACAAGGATATCCTTTATTACTTGTACACGACATGAATTTCCCATTTGAAATGAATGAAAATCAAAAAAGGACCTTGAAGTCACATGCACTTAAATATGTCCTAATTGATGTAAATATAATATGGAGAAATAGGAATGGAATTCTCTTGGTATTCTTATATGAACAAGAAGCTATTAAGCATCATCTAAAATACATAATGGTGCATATGGTGGGCACTTCATGGTTAAAAATACATCCCACCAAATATCTAGGGCTATATATTGGTGGCCAACCTCATTTAAAAATACATATAAGTTGGTGAAGAAATTTGATGCTTGTCAAAGATTTTTAGGTAAGATTAAGATCAAGAGCCTTACCTCTAAGGCTCATGTTAGTAGAAGCCCCTTTCCAAAAATTGAGGTTGATTTTATTAGTGAAATTTTTAGAAGTCCAATAGAGAATTCTAGTAGATCCTAGAAGCCACAAATTATTTCACCAACTAGGTAGAAGTTATTCCCACCAAGAGGATTAGTAGTAAAGTGGTGATATATTTTATTCTAGATCGCATCATAACTAGGTTTTATGCTCCAAATAAGACCATAGTTGATCATGCAATATATTTTATATTAACAAAACATATTAATCTTTCATTCACAAGGGAATAGACAAGTTGAGTCAAGTAATAATAATTTAATGATTATCATCAAAATAATACTTGGTTGCAACAATAAAATATGAGACTCAAAGCTAAGGCTTTCTATATGAGTAAATAGTATAAATCTATTGGCAAGTCACCTTTAAAGTTATATGGAGCTAATTTTATTCTACCAATTTACAAGTTCATTTAAAAATAGTTGAAAAATGGATGATATAATAATTTGTAGGATCAATCAATTGGTTGAAATTTATGAGAGAGGGAGAAGAGCTCAAATGGTCAATATAAGGAAATGGCAATAGATAAAATAATGTTTAAAAAAGGGAAAGAGTAAGAAAAATTAAAATTGGGGAAATGGTCTTAGTCAAGAACACAAGAGTACGGGACAAACAAAAAAATTAGAAATTTGATCCCATGTGGTTTAGTTTGTTTATCATCAGGAACACATATGGTGGAGATTCATATTTCATCAAGATTTTAACTATAGAATTTCAATAAATGTTAGCACATGGACACTTATTTAAGAATTGTTTCTCTTGGTCCTTGGTTCATCGTCCATGTATGGTTTTCTTAACCTTGTGTTTACGTAGTGCAATCATGGGTATCTTTGACCCATAGTGAAGTTTATGTGTATATATAATTGTGTTTTGTGATCCAAATATGTTTTGAATCCTCATTATGTCCCACTGAAACATGTGTCCCTAAACAAGAGCCACTATTGAAGCCCTATTTTATATGCCTCAAAATACAAAAATATTAATTTATTCCCCACTTCAATGTAGTCACCTTGTTTTAACCCACAATTTATAGCCAGTATGAGAGAGTCTAAGTGATTCTCTATTTGTCAACTTTTGTCCTAAGTGTTTTCCTTTGTCATCTCTCATGTGCCTATGATGTGTTAAAAGTTACATAAATCTTCAAAAAAATAAGTGGGGGTGTATTTATTATTTCTCTAAATGTGAGCAAGTTTTTAAATTTTTTAATCTTCCTTTCCTAGTATGTCTTTCCTTCATATCCATCAAGATATCAGACTTTCCCATTTGTGCATACCTTTCATTTATTTCCTACCTTCACCATTTTTTCTTTGTCAGAGCTTCAAATTTCTCCTTCCTGGAATCCCCTTTTCCCAAACCATATATTTCCCTTTCCTTTGTCAAAGTATTAAATTTTATCTTACGAGTTCTATCACTTTGATCCTTGACGTCCAACCCTTTGTTCTAAGTTACTTTTCAAATTCAAGGTTTTTTCCATCCTTTTACCCACGTATCTCTTCCTTGGTATCTCCAATCCCTGATTTTTTATATTTACTTATGTATATATTTTTAGAGTTGAAGTTTTAGTCATCGCTTCACATACATACCTTTCCTTGGTGTCCCTAATCCTCAACTTCTGATGTTTTCTTCTATATATGTTTTTAAGTCAAAGATGTTTGAATATTTCTAATATGGTACAAGGTATGAAGTATCCCTAAACCCCAATTACCAATACTTTCATTATGTTATCTCATCAAAATTGTAGGTTCAAATGTTTCCTTGTTTGGATACTTAGTAAGAGGTATCATGACTCCCAATCCTCAACTCCTATACATTACTATGAGTTATAATCTAACACCAAACCCCAACATCTCACAATGTTCATAATTTCAAGATTACGAGTTCAAACTTACTCCAATTTAAATACTAAGTGATGAGTTCCTTGGTACCTCCAATTCCCAACTCTCAATAAATTTCTTCATATGTCCTTGAAAGTTGGAGATACAAAGATATTCTTATATGTTTGTTTTAAGCATGAAGCATGGCTTGCTCCCATCCTTGATCCTCAGAAAAGGTATGGGTTATGAAGTATCTTTGGCCCCCGATGTCCAAAACTCCTACATTTTGCAAAGCACACTCCCACCTTCCTTGTATGACCTAAAGTGCCATTAATGACAATATTTGATTCTACAATTACTTGAGAAGATTTATTCTTGCCCTTAAATAGTTGTCCTTCTTCATAGAATGTATATAAATTCTTAGTTAGTTTGTATTTAAGGGGTGTAGTAAACTTATTATACTTGTGCATTTAAATGCCAAAGTAGGAACTCTTTTAGTACTTATATGTGGGACATTTAATTTTTTTGTGGATTACTAAGTAAAACAAAGAAAAATAGGTTTATTATGAAAGGGGGTTCACCACAATGAATTGATAACAAAGGACCTATTTCTCTAATTTCATTCAAGGAAATGAGATCCAAACAATGAGATGACTAACAACCAAAAGGTGAGTCAAATCAAGGTATGAATTAGGAAATTTCCTCTTTATGCAAGGACGAGGGTATGAGTTAAATTGTACTTTGGGGAGAAAGATTAAAACCATCAAACAAGCTCCAAAATGCAAATGAAGAACAGTACTCAAAAATAATGGAAACAACAATCAAAAGGTAGGTCTAAATAAGGGAGAATGATGTGCACCTTTCACCAAAAGTTCCTTTTGAAGCTCACTAAGGACTCATTCGCCCTATGGCAAATGGGTCATGGCTAGGGTTCTCTGAAATTTGTTTATGGGTTCTCTTTTGTTGTGTCTGCACTCCCAAATTCTCGATTCTCACTATCGAATAGCCAAAAATAAATCTTGTAGAAGAGTTTCCGTGAAATGACAACTTTTCTTGCAACTTTCTTCATTTTTGCTCTTTAAAGGATCTTCCACCTAAAATCTGTAATCGTGCATCAAAGAGAGAAAAATGTTATTTGTTAGGTGAATGGGGGTTTGCCTTGGTCAACCCCTGTTTTGGTAATTAAATCTTGAAATGTAACATGAAGGAATAATGAATGAACAAGCAATGTCACAACTCACCAAAATTTTATTTAAACCTTAGATTGTAGATATGCAACTTGTATGAAGAGGCTTCAATGGATGTGAATCTTGATAATGAAACTTGACTAGAAACAATGTACTTGAATAGATCTTGAACACTACATCACCATATTAGCTCAAACAACATGCATGATGCAATAAATCTTTGACATGATAATGGAATCTTGATTGTTGCAATAATCTTCAATAAATCTACCCACCCTTGAATGCCTTGAAATGCTCTTGAAATCACTCTTGATTATAAACTTTCTATTTGGAATGCTCTAATCAAAATTGCTAGGTGAAACATAGTGAAATGACCTCTTATTTATACATATCTTAACAATAATTCCCAAAATTCAAATATCACAAGCCGACATCTGAATACACATTTGAAATCATTGAAAAACCACCAAAAACATAGTTTGAATTTAGGTCCTAGGTGTAAGTGAGGATTCATTCACCCTATGGTGAATGGATCCTAGGTCACTTACCTAGGACACACATTGCTCAAAGTTAAACATTATGTTATGGAATTTGTGAATGTCCAGTTTTATCCCTCAAAAATACAATTAATTAGGCTTGGATTTGAATTAAAGGGTCCAATTAATACAAATTAAACTCAATTAATTAATTAAACCCTAGATTAGTGTGAAAGTGTAAAGGTACACCTTACAACACCAAAAATAAGGCACAATTAAGTCTATTTTATTAAATAGGCCCTAAACTTAATGTAAATATGTAAAATACATATTACAACACTAAATTAAGGCATCATTAAGCTCATTTTGTTTAATATTATTTCCCAAATTAAGTGTGAAAAGGGATACTTTTTTCTACACTACACTAAGAATGGGTGAATTTTTAAGAATGGGAGGACAATGGAGGGTTCAAGCTTTGCAAGATAAGGCCAAGTACATTAGACTCAACTAAATGTTATGATTTACTTTGTTATTGTGATGTTTTGTCCAAATCTAACTTTGTTTCTACATGAATTGGAACCTATCTAGTAGTTGATGATCTTAAATCTATTTAAAATAAATAATAATATTTGTAGTCATAATAAATTATTCATAATTAATATCCTTCCATTATGCAAAATACAATGTTATAAATCTTTGCGAAATCCTTTGTGAACTTGCAGCTAATGAAAAGCACGAGAGGATGTGTGTATAATATTTTTTCTAGGACTAATAATATTGTAAGTGACCATAAGTATGCATATACATGAATTATTGGCCAATTTTTCATCTTATGAAGCATCATATAACCGAGCTACCATAAATTGAGATATGTGACTTGCAGATCTTTGAGAACACCCTCTTGAACTTGGCGGGGTTCAAAGTGTAGAAGAGGCTTATCTACCTCTTGTTTATTGACCTTTTCTAGCCCTTATTTTGAGCATAAATTTGTCCCTTTATGTAGACTACTATAGTCCTTGTGTTTGGATATTATGTTAAGTGCCTTAGAATTGGGGTTACTATAGAAAAGAACATCAAAAACACTCTAGACACCTTTCGGTCTTGTAAGAACCAAGTGTTTAATAGGAAATTAAATAAATTTGTTCTTTTTTATGACATTCTTATTTACAACAAGACTTGGGATGGCTATTTGAAACATTTGGATGAAGTTTTGGGTATTTTTGAGTCTCAAGCTACATTTTTCAAAGAGTCAAGTGTGAATTCAAAATTATCAAAATTATTTACTTGGGTCATGTTACTAGTACTAAATGGGTTCAATTTGATCAAGGAAATATTCAAGCTATCTTGGATTGGCCTCCAAAAATATTGACTCAACTGGAAGGGTTTTTGGACTCTACTATTATTATAGAAAAAAATTCATGGGTTTCTATAAGATAGCAACACTCTTGATTGATTTGTTGAAGAAATAAGCCTTCATTTGGTCTATTTCAATGTAGTAAATTTTTTGATAAACTCAAAAAGGTGATGAGTTTGTATCTAGTGTTGGTCATTCCTGACTTCTCTATACCCTTTGCTCTTGAATGTGATCTATCAAGAGAATGGATTGGAGTTTTCTTCATATGGAATAAGTAGTTGATTACTTTTGAGAGTCATAAATTCAAAGGAGTAGAAAAAAGGTTCTCAATCTATGACAAAACAAAAATTGGTCATCATGCATACCTTGGCCAAGTTTAGGCAATACCTAGTAGGAGGTAATTTTATGGTCAAAACATACCACAATAGTTTGAAGTACTTCTTGAGTCAAAAAGATCTCAACGAAAGACAACGATAATGGGTAAAAAAACTTCAAGCATATAACTTTGGCATTGAATATGTTAAAGATAAAAAATAATATTGTAGTAGATGCTTTGTCAAGAAAGTCCATTTTATATTTTATGACATATCATAGTAGAATGTTCTAAAAATATCTTTGCTAATGACATATTGGAAGATAGATTACAAGATGGCAAGTATAAGGTAGTTAACAACCTCATCCTTTACAAGAATAGAATATATTTAGTATATGAATCTAAGATGAAAGAAAATATTTTAAGAGCAATTCATTATATACTTTTAACTTGACATAGAGGGTACTTCAAGATATATAAGTAGATACGAGAAAGGTTTTCATGGAAAGGACTTAAGGATGATGTCCTTAAGCACATACTGGAGTGCCTTGTTTATCGGCAGAATAAAATGGAATAGAATTTTTAGCAGGCTTATTGTATCCCCGACCAATTCTAAATCAGGAGTCCAAAAGTATTTCCATAGATTTCATTACTTAGCTTCCAAAAGTGCAAGCTAAGGATTATATTTATATGGTGGTAGATAGACTCACTAAATATGCTTACTTCTTTGTCATTTCTTTATATTATAAGTGTTCAAATAAGTGTTTAGGCTCCATGAGTTGTCTAAAAATATAGTGAGTGAGAAAATCGGTTCTTCAATATGTTTTGTCAAGATTTTTTCATTTGACAAGAACTAAACCTATCCCCAACACTAGCTACCATCCCCAAACAAATGGGTAGACTAAAATTATTAACAAATGGGTAGAAGGCTATTTCAGGATCTACATTGTTGGTCATCAAAAGGCATAGATCAATTAGCTCTAACTTGGAAAGTAGTTATATAACTCTATCTATTGCATGTCTTTGAGATGATGTCATTTATGGTTTTATATGGTTATGAGATTTAATCTTTTGTTGAAATTATTTTTGACAGCAAGGTTCTAGGAGCTAAACATTTAGTTCAATAGAGTTGGGATATTTAAAAACTATTAAGTGTGATCTCCATCATACTTAGAATCAATAAAAATAATATGCAAATTGACAAAGTATTGAGTGCACTTTTGAGGTTGGTGACATGATCTTTTTTAGTTTATTAGTATACAAGCAATCCTCTTTTAAGAAGAGTGGAGCCTAGAAACTTAATCCCCATTTCTATAAACCATACAAAATCAAACAAAGGATTGAGGAAGTTTATTATGAGTTTGAGTTGCCTAAGTAGAGTAAAATCAAAAATATATATCATGTTTCTTGTTTCAAGAACACACTTGGACATCATGTCATTCATTCAAATGAGTTATCTCCTCTAGATGGTGAAAGGAAATTGATTTTGGCTTCTAAAACATTATTGACACTATAGAATAAAGACTAAGAAAAAAGAACATAAAAAAATATTCCAATTGAGAATACCACATAACAAGAAGAGTAGATTTTGGAGCAACTAATTTGCAATTGATTATTGACAAGCAATTTTTGGGAGGGAGGACTATCATGTCCCCTTCTCTAATGTAAAATTATTGAAAATTCTTTAGCCTATTTTTTTTAGTATGTCAATGGGATAGTAAAAAGAAAAAAAAATAATTAATCAAATTTAAGTTGTCAAAAATAACTTGATGTTATTATTCAAAAAGATAACATATTTAATTATTTAAAAAATTGTTATAAGTGAATTACAAAGTGTTGTTAAGCCCAAGGTCCTACAAATGAATGTTAAAAATGACACTTTAACAATTTAGAACTTTGAAGGATATATAAAATAAAATATTATATTATTTTCCCTCAAAAGAGTTGTAAAAAGATGACTATTTTTTTTTAAAATGACTTTTCACTTTCTATCAATTTCAATTCCTAAGAATGAATGTGAGTTCTTCCTTCATCTGAGCACAAAAACATATCGGTGAGATAATTTCAAGGATGAAAATTGTCATAATCACTAAAAGCAATTCTACATAAAGATTGTCATTATGCTGTAACATTTGAATATTTCCAATATTCGATAGTTGATCTTGGTTTATGGTTTCCAATATGGTTACAAAGTGATATGTTAATATTGTTGCTTATTTATAAATGTTTTAGGTGAAAATAGCATCATGTACATGTACCATTCCTAAACAAGCCGTATGACTACAACAACAAAAAAATAAATAAATAAATAAAAATAAAAAATTTAAAAATATTAAAATTTATTTAGTGCAATGTCTAACTACTCCATATCCTACAAGAGTAATACAGATTTGGGCCTATTGTGTGTCTAAAGGGTGGTGGAACCTCTCCCAAGTTTGTCATATTGTCCATGTTGGGTCGTACTTAATTTTTGTTACCAAACATATATATTTCTTACCATAGCCAATCATGGGGCATTTGTGAGATCATTTCAATCATTGAATGGATCATACCACTTCATCAAGGACATTTGTTCAATCAGCTACAATTTATCTTTTGTTTGCAATTTCAAATTCAAGTTTCAACACTTTATGAACATTTTCCCAAGTGTTTGATCTTTATTTGTTTGGGTTTCAATGCTTTGTGCAAAGGTATCAATTAACTTTCAATTTTCAAACCAATGTTTTCAACTATTTGGACTTGCAAAATAATCATTTTAAGTTTTTCATGAATCCAATATTGTAATAAATTAGATAGTTTACAGCCAATTAAGATCTTCGATAATTCACCATTACATCTATGCTATTATTGTAAGATCATAATCAATTTATTCACTCAATCCATTTTTATTTTCGTGAAGTAGAGTCAAATAATAGTGTTATCTTGGTATTAATACATTTCCAATTGTTATCTGTCAATTTATCATGATCAAATTTTACATATCATTATTTATTATTTTAGCATTGATCGATTCTATCAATTTGAAATTAATTGTAATTTAATCACTTAGTCACCAATAAGTTGGTTACTTTTATTGTCTTTGTTCTAATATCCATATGCTCTCACCTTATCCACATCGAAAACTTGATTAAATAAAATTCAAATTCAAATTGATTGCTAAATTTATTGATTTTGAGTTAGCCATCTTACCAAGGACATTATATTTTTTTTTTGAAAAATTATACAACTTTATTTCAAAAAGGATATACACTCTAAAAATTTAAAAAATTTAAAAATTAGAGGATCTGTAGATTACAATGTGATGCAATATCTTCTATTCAAAGTAGACATCATACTCATGTTTATGTGTATTTAGCTTAGAGGGGGAGAACACAAGCACTATTTAAAGTGCCTAAACCATAACAAGAGCAGCCTTGGAACAACAGAGATATAGCCAAAGAAAGGAAACAAGATAATGATCAACATTCCACAAAGCCCTAGGAACTTGGATGGGATATCCCCTTTTCCAAGACTGGAGAGCCTTATCCATTTGATGCATACAACTTTGACCAAAAAAATTCAATAAAAACTAATGGGAAGAGGATTGTTATTGCATAATGAGTGCGTTGTATTTTTTTTACAATTTTAGCTACTTTTTAGATCATTTAATGTAATTTTAATGTTCACCCTGTGCCATTCTCAAAATTCTAGGAAGAGAACAAGATGATATACTACCCAATCTTAGAAAACCAACGGATTCAATTTGATATAGAGAGAGGAGTTATAGCAGCAGCAAAAGTATTAGTTAAAAGCTAAGCTTCAACATTGGATTTGAATAGTTCAGAACTCATCTTACATCAATATGTTTTTGAAAAGTTAAGCAGCATTTTCAAGGTGTTGTACCCTTCACAAAGAGCCCAAGGGGCCAAAGAGAAACATAGTTCAAAACAGATTGAACTATAGACATAACCAGAAACAGCTGACCGTCAGCTGTGGAAAACAAGAGATTAAGCAACCCCAGAAACAAAAGGTTCAGAGCCGACACCACGAGCCCGAGACCGAGAAGCAGACACAAACTTCTTCTTCTGAAGAACAACCGACCAAGGAGGCTCGGAAACAGGAAACGAGGAGAACGGAGAAAGGAGCGACCCCCCCTCAGCCACCACAGGATCACCATGCAGCAAGGGATCTGATAGCAAGGCAACCGAGAACGGATCAACAAGTGGAACAGAAGAGGCACCCACCAAAGGGCTAACAAGGTCAGTCAGGGCATCGACAGCAAGAGCAAGGTCAAGCCCAATAGTAACAACAGAAGGGTTTGGCACAACAAAGACAGTAGAACGGTCCAATAGAGGATCCAAAGAAGAGAGCTCCGAGCAAGCAACAACAAGAGGGTCAACCACCACAGAAGAAACCTTCGAAGAAGAACCCACCGTGAGGTGATCAAGGAGAGCATCAGTCCACCAAGTCACAGCGCCCTTGCGACGGGCATGAGGGCAAGCAGAGGCCAAATGACCCACCGAAAAGCATCTCCTACACCGAAAGGAGAGACCCTCATAGTTTAAGAGTTGTTTCCAAAGTCTGTCCTCCACTAACAAAACAACATCCCCATGGAGAGGCTTGGATATATCCAGATCAACTAGTAACCAAGCAACCATGGTGTGCCCAAACTCTCTAGTAGTAGAATCCACCATCAAAAATCAGCCAATGATATTGCCAATAGCTTCAAAGCAAGAATCCTCCCAGAACTGGAGAGGAAGGTTTGGCAAACAGACCCAAACAAGTATGGTATGCAACGGCTCCGTAAGGGGGTTGAAAGAACGAGCCCAGGGCCTAATGGATAGAGAATGAATACCCCACATCCATCCTCTATCCAGAATAATGCTTCGCTCACGAGAGGAGCCAAAGGTAGCAATAAAGAAGCCCCTAGCACTAGGGTAGAGCTCGATTTCCCCAGCAACCAAGGGCTTCCAAGAAGCCTTCACCCAATCATGGAGGTCTGGGAGAGATGGCCATAGACCATTAAATTTGCAAACCACACCCGTTTTCAGGTAAAACTCCTCATTCTCAACAATCTCAGGCCCACAAATCACCACCGGAGAGTCCCGAGCACAAGGAATAGACCTCTATGGAGGTCGAACACCATCTCTAGCAGCTTCAGAAAAAGATTTTGCCTTCCCCGCAAAACTCCCAAAAACAAGAGGACGAGTAGACACAAGCACCGTAGCAGAGGGTCAAGAGAAGGTTGTCTCAGACGAGGACCTCCGGCCAGAGGGAAAGGCAAGAGCCACTGGAACAGAGGGAACCGCCCCCACACCAAGCAACGCAACCACACCATCAGCGGAACCAGGGAAGGAGGGAGCCCCAGCAACATCGACCCCAACATCCACGGGATCAGCAACCACAGGAGAAACGTCATTGAGAAAGCCCCTGCACTGCCCAACAGGAAGCCCGACGCCAACCACTAAAGAGTCCCCGCACAGAGCACCCCTGAGCCTCGCCACCACCACAGTCGCAGCAACGACAGACGCAAGGGACCGTTGGAAGGAGAATGCCCGTTCGGAGAGGGAATCCCACCCAGAGCCATTTCAACAATCTCGCCCGCATCAATATGTTGTTATTAATATAAGTTTAGAATTTGATGGTTTGTGTGAAAAAAAATTTCAATTTTATACTGTATGTTACAATTATAAAATTTATTAGACTATATTTTTGTATAATTATATATATGACACGTTATATTATTGGTAAGTAGTAAAAATTTATTATAGATAAATATACTATAGTATTCTAATTTATAATATTAATATATATATATATATATATATTTTTATAATATAATATTAATTAATATTAATATAAACAAAACAATCCCCAAAACTCTGATTTATTGATAAAAAAAGAAAAAAGAAATGCATATTTTTTATATTTAATATGTATAATTAATAAAATCGATAAAAACATTTTAAATTAAAAGATTTCACACACATACATCACTCAAAATAACCCAATCGCCTCATCTTCTATTATTAATACCGTTGATCCTCTCTTCTAGCTTTATATTTTGAAAATTTCAAAAAACAGCCTAAAATAAGTACAAAACTGTCTCCAGACATAGTTCTAGATTATCATAGGAATTAAGCCAAATCTCTGAACAAAGCACGAGCCTGGTACAGTACAATAAAAACCAATGCCAATTCCTGCTATATGCAAGCTAAAATATACAAGCCAGTGCCAAATTTTTCATAGCTTCTGTAGAGTGCAAGGTAAAAGCATGCAATATCTCATAAAGACCAGATGAACTTCTCTATGAAATCAACCACCACTCTAATACAACCTGCACTACGCCAAAATAATTAGAGTCAGTGCATGATTTTGCAAGTTCAGAAGAAAATTAGTAATTGATAGCAAGTGGGACAGAATGGGACTGGAACCATCAAGCCCGCAACCTTAAATAAAAGACCATGTACCAGATTATTAATGAAGGAAAGACCGCACAGCTGCAATAGCATCACCCTTATGCTCCCTGAGTTTCATTTCTGCTACCTTCTTGTCTAGCTGGATCCACAAATCACAGATTAATCCAAAGATTTCTCTTGTTGCACATTATTATTAATAAGATAAATTCCATAAAGCCCCATACAACGATAGAAATTTCCTCATGGATTTAAAGTTAACAATCAAACCTCAAGCTCATTTGCAATTATCTCCACATCAGCTGGATCAATCTTAACTGCTGCCAATTCTTTATCTCTGCAAGAACCATACCAAATTTTCTTATTTCAACTTTAACTCAACAAAATTTCCAAAACTCATTTCATAACACCGCCCCCATTCCTTATCAATCCAAGCGACTAGACAAAAAGTAATTGAAAACCAACTCTATTGCATAGCCAGTTTTATTTCAAATTTCCTGTAACAGGTATAAGACACTTCAAAGAATTTTGGATTTGCAAGATGGAAAATGTTTGTCAAAATTAATAGCTAATTTGGACTGAATTGGCTCAACATCAGAGATAACATAGACAGCATAGAAATGGCATTCCTCCACAAAAATACATAACAGATGTGCTTTGGACAAATATTTGCATGCTTTTTAAATCATACTTCTCCAGAAAGAACATTTCATTCCAACCTAACTTCTCTCAAAAACTGAAATATTATTTATGTTACCATGTCAGCCTTCAGGTCAACTTGTGGCCGTTTATAGAATTTTATTGTATCTAGAACAGTGAAAAATGTAAGATCCCTAAATATCAAGTGTATTTGACCCTATAATTCATTTTCCATAGCTTCCCTGGGGAGTTTTCCAGTATCTTGTGCCCCATGGCTGTGGGAAGGCATTTCTGAAGCCTAAATTTGTTCCACGGTACTTGACAGAAACACAATTCTGGGAAGTTCCAAAATAATTTTGCACAAATGTAGAAAGATTTTGACAAAGAGTAGGGTAACACTTTCAGAATGTTTCTTAAGACAAATTTTCCAGATACCGTAATCCCTAGATGATTTTCATATTGGGGATAATGTTTTCTCTGGGATTCAAAGATGCAAGTACTGATCTCAGTAAGGCTATCAAGATATTTCCTTCTGTATTTCAAAAAGTTAAAGGGCAATATTGTACAAAATTCTTGAAATTCATCGGCAGAAATTTTTTCAGTGGTTAACCTTCGCCAATTGGTGAATAGTTCATATTGGCCAAGTCGAAATTGGAGAATATATTGCAACCAACAGGGTGGCCAAAACGCCCAGATTTTATCAATTATCGATCCAATGCATTTCAATTCGCCATCAATTTATTTTACGAGGCATATGTAATTAAAAGTTTCGCCATAACAAACTATGCGTTTCCAATGGACTAATTAATATTTTCACCTGAAATCTCAAAAACATGTATTAAATCACCCACATATTTGCCAATACTATTAAAACGACATTGTGTATTAGGACACGTTTCGCCATCATTAAATGTTCACTGCATGTGAGAACCCATTTAGCCAATAAAATTTACAAATAATTGTGTATGAGGACCCATTTCGCCAATAACATTAAAAAATAATTACATTTGAGGACACATTTCGCCAATTTCATTCAAAACTAATTGCGTATGAAGACCCATTTCGCCAATACTATGATAACTCCCCGCTAATCATAGGGCCATAATTCCCTTGAAAATTACGACGTATGTATCCCGTCGAGGTTTGATTCGCCCAACATTTAAATGTATCATTGTATAATCACGCAGGATTTGTCAAATTTTCATTATACCATTTAAAAATTCTACAGAATTCGCCAAATATGTATTGATATAAATACAATCGAAACTCTGATTTATTTTTACACATTTTGTTCAATTTTGGACTTGTAAGCTCTCGATTCGGAAGTTGGTATCTTAATCATAGGCAAGTTACAAACTTACAACTACAAGCATTGTTGCATTAACGAATAGCGAGTCAATGAAAACCTAAAGTAAGTGATCATTTCTTTGTAGTGTTATAAAAAAAACTATCTTTGTCATTTTTGCTTCAATCTTAAAGATGATATTGAGTAGGGAGTGGGATCCATATTCTATGTCCTTAAACTGAGAAAACATTTTTTGGCAATTTTTATTTCGTGAGAGATCAAGATGTCGAGCAGCAAGTGCAACAAGAGTAAGACTCCTTAGGGTGGTGAAGGGAGGCCATCAAAACGCCTAAAAAGCATAGTTACCATGAAGTCTTACTTTGGCAATGTTTCCAATCCATCAAATCAAGTTTGAACTACATCATCAACTCTTGCACCAAATATTAATGAAGAAGGCATTGGCAATACCTCACAAGAAGATTGGAACGAGTTAATTGAGTCAGATGAAGATGACAATGCCGCAAAAGATGTTTCAAGAGATACCCAGGATAGCCAAAATGAGTTAATTGACCTAGATGAAAATGTTGGCGCCATAGATGATGTTGCTGCAAGGAAGAGGAAAAGAAAAGCCAAATCAAAAATGGGGCACGAGTGGGATATGACAAGGAATTTTCAGATTGATTGGGGTCAAAGTACCCATTCATTGAACCAATGGAGAATACAAACAAAGATGAACCTCCAACAAAATGAAAGTGTAAGATTTGTAGTTGGAAATATAAAAGAGACAAGAAGTTGCAGCTAAAGCTTGACACTATAGAAAAGCATATCGGTAAAGTTAATGAACACAGATCATAGACGGAAAGGAAAAAACAATAGTAAGATGGAAATCAAAGGAAGAATGTCTTCATGTTAAGAGTATGCCTTGGAATATGATAAGCATATGCAAAGAATGGCGAAGCTTGCTACACGTGGGGGTTCAATTGAAACTCAATGTGGAAAGATAATGTCAGGAGCACAACTAGCAAAAATTGTTCAGTTGAGTGTTGTTTTTCATATTTTGTCCAGAGAGCGTCCTATGACAAACTACCCAGAATATAATAATTTATTATCTTTTTTGGGCATTCCTTTTCTAACACACATTGGTCAATAAACTCTAGATGGGAATGGGCAAGTTGTCTTGCTAAGGTGGAAAAACAAGATTTATAGGAAAAAATAAAAGAGTCAACCTTCATTGCATTATCTTTAGATGAAGTTATTGCGGTAGATAATACTTCTTGGGTCTGTATGCATGTGTATACTGTACACCAACATGTTAGCCAGCCTCATCTACTCTGTGTTTTTGTACATGGATTTGAGATACCAATGCACTATTATATGACGGTCAAAGGTTCTACAAAAAGAGTACCTGTTACAAAGGAAGCTTTTAACGACATTGTTAAATCTATAAGTGGTATTTTAAAATCTGTTGCAAAATCTCTTTCCTCAGAGATTCTTGAACGACTCCGTCAAGATGAAATACTTGAAGCCATTTCTATTGTGTATCCTCGATTTTGGATCCCAAGCCACCGTCACAACAAAATTATTTTATAAAAAAGTAATTACCTTGGTTGGATACTTTTTGAAAAGTTCAGAATACAATGGATAGAAAATAGAAGGAATTATAAATAAAACTAAGCTTAGAGAACAAGCTTCCCATTTTGCAACAAGTATGATTGACCAGTTTGACTCCATGGAGAATCCCATGCAAACAGGATCAATAACAAGGGTTTGGGCAACCTTTGGTCAGAGTGAAATATTGCGTGATTTATTATTGGAATATTTCAAACTTGTTGATTTCTGGAAAAAAAGATATTGGGGTCGATGGAGGATGAGAGAGTTTTCAGTGCATTGAGATTTTTGAAATCAAAGATAAGAAACAAACTAGACAAGAATTTGGAAAATCGCTTGAGGATGCATACAACTAGGTACAATATCTGAAGTTTTCCTTTTGAAAGGGCACTCACAATCTAGAAATCCATATGTGAAAGAAGAGGGTTGTGCAACACTTCAAACATTAGTGGCAGTGGCACAAATGACAATGACACAATGAATGTTGAACTTGAGATGCAGTTAAGCGGACGTACGTAGGGTGAAGAAAATGAAGACCGGACTCAAAGTCGAGACGGCTCTCAATCTCATCGTCAGAGTGAGGACCACAAGGTGAATTAGCAAATGCAAAGGATTTAGCAATTTTTAGGTATTTATACTGCATTTCATGAATCATATTCCAAATTGTCGTTGACGATATTTTATATTGTATTCTATGAAATTATGAATCAAATTGAATAAATTAACGTACTAGTATTTTCCACTGTTCCAAATTTCCAATGTAGAATCTAGATTCTAAATTTTAACTGTTGTCCAGGGATTTAACAGTTTATAAGTGTTTAAATTTTATACTACATTTCATGAATCATAGATTCATATTCCAAATTGTAGTTGATGGTATTTTATATTAGATTCCATGAAACTATGAATCAAATTGAATAAATTAATGTACTATTTTCCATTGTTCCAAATTTCCAATGTAGAATCTAGATTCTAAATTTTAACTGTTGTCTAGGGATTTAGCAATTTCTAGGTATTTAAATTTTATATTGCATTTCATGAGATTTATATTCCAAACTGTAGTTGATGATATTTTATATTGTATTCTATGAAATTATGAATCAGATTGAATAAATTAAAATATTACTAATAATTTCATATTTTAATTGTTTCATACAAATAAGTTTTACATGTACTCAATGATTCATCATTCAACTCAATGATTAATAATATAGTAACAACAGTAGCATATACAACATTAGCAATCATTTAATGTGTATCTAGTAGTAGAAACCAGAGTTTTTCTTCAATTGAACAAATAATTGAACACATTAATGAATTTGAGTTTTGTATTGATTTTCAAATGAAAGAATACATAGAGGCAATGCAAAATCTTGCTCAAAAACAACTATGCACAGAACTGAATTGGAAAGTCATATTATCAAATCATTCTATCAGCTTTTGTTGCATGCTCCACTGTTCATTTGATGGAAGTGCCATTTGTTGTAACTAATAGCATCTAACTTGAAAATTTATTAACAATTCATGATTGAAATTAGAACTTAACTTGAATGTTTCAATCATAGTTGCATTCAAGGTTATCAGTGGTTTGATGGAATCCAAATAGTTCGCCTCATTTGGGTTCTGAGGAAACTAATCCCAATCTATCTTCCTTGTATCCTCCATCTTCTTTTTGAAATCATCATTTCCAATGAATTGCTTTATTGTGTCAAAAGCCTCTGGCAAACCAAGCTTTGTCATGTTCCTTACCTTTTTATCCAGCTTCATCTTTTTTTGCAATCTAATCCAAAACTTCCTTTGTTTCACGTATTCTCAAACACTTTTGAATGATAAATGACACCTTCATTGAGACATCAATCCAGTCATTAATTTTTTTTATTTCAATTCATTGTCACGGGCTTTGTAGACTATTTGCAAATTTTGATTTGCAATTTTTTCTATTGAAAATTTGAAATCACATTTTTGTTCTCTATATATGTCTTGAACTTCCTATTATGTACTATCAGATCACCAATCAATTGAAACAATTCACACAAATGATCAATCCTTTGCATTATTTCCTCCCAAATCTTTTATTTCATATGCTTCATTGTTTCTCTACAAAATGCAGATAACTTATTCTGACAAGACTTTATTTCATTTTTTGTTTCCCTCAACTCTATCGCCAATCTTTCACTGGGTTTTTCTCTCTTCCTCCAATTTGTTTCCCAATGTTTTGCTTTCACTAGGTTTTGTTTTAATTTTTCATCATCATACTTCTTTCTGCTCTCATCTAACCTTTGCTTCAATTCATTCAATTCCACCCCTATTTGTTTATCCTCTTTGCTTGTAGATGTAGAGGCAAATTGTTTTGTTCTTTTTTCTATTTCGTTGCTCTTGTTATCTGCTGCTATCCTCTTTTCTTTCTCATTTGCTAGGTCTGCATGTAAATTTTCTATTTGAATCTGCAACCTTTTTTCTCTCTCTTGCTTTAGCAATGACATGTACACCAATTCATTGTTCTTTTTTGATAAATTAATTTTGTCATAATTTTTGAATCCAAAAAAATCCAATTGCAAACTGCTCACTTGAAATTCAAAGCGATCCACCTGATTCTCTGGTTTATTTTGAATTGTGGGAACAACAAACATGTACTCCATGATTTTTGTATTTGGGTCAAATGTGGGTAATACCCTAGTTGTTGCAAGCTCTAAAGTTACAATAGATGTACTCTATCAATTGCTTCCTTTCTTTTTTATACATTTCTGATTTCTTTTTAAGCTCATCATTGTAATCAAAACCTGGGGCCGCAGACATAATGGAATGCTTGAATTGCGAAGGAGTACTTGCAGTGATGGGAACATCTCCAATTATCTAAGACCGAGCCCAAGGCTGAGGATTAGCCATTATTGTTGCAATCACACTAACTGGAGGAGTGCCTGAAAATAACTCCTTTGGGGTGGAAATAAGATAGTGGTACTAGTAGTTGGACTTGGACCTATCATAATCCTTCGCTTCTTCAAAATGCCTTGATCATTGGGTGTTTGTGTAGTATCTTGTATTGTTGGCCTCTTGTGTGTAATTTGTTGTTGTAGCACATGTTGACCACTACTAGTACTACTACCCATAACATCGCCACTAGTGACAGTGCCAAATGCACTAGATTCTCCACCATGTCCTGGTTGTGGTTGTATCTGACCATGAGGATTAGGAATTGAAGTTGTAACAAAATGAATCGCTTCACTTGTCCTTGTATGCCCTTGGGCTTTTCTATCAGCTCCAATGCTTTGCAAATCACTAGATTTTCTATGGCCTACCTCTAATGGCACCCAAATGCTTTGTCCTTTGGACCCCAAACCACCACCTTCATAACCCATTTTTTCGGCTATGATTGCTCTTGAAGTATATGTTTGTTTTGTGGTCTCACTTAAACCAAATTTGACTTTGATTGTACACTTTGTTCTTCCCTATCATCATCAGTTTCTTGAACTTCACATAATGCTCTTTATTCCACAATTGTTGAACTCGTAATCCTCTTGGATCTCTTCAAATGCTCCACTAGTTTTTTATTCACCTGGATCCTTCCTCATAGACCAAAAGGCAATCATTTTTTTCCAATTTTGTTCTCTACAAGCCCTTCTTAGAGAATCTAGTATTTTTACTTTAGTAGATGGTAGATCACTTTTTTCATAAAAATTGTTGTACCTCCTGATTTGCTTCTTTGCTTCTCTCCATTGGTGCAATGCCATCATTTCTTGGTGCAGGACACAATTTACCCCTCACTGTCACAAATTAAACTCTTGCACAAATTCACAAATTATGAATTCTCAAAACTTTACAACCAATTCAAGCTTAAATTGACAATTGCATATGTCAATTTCAATCACGAAATTTAACCCCAATCTATTGAAGTATCTTTGGCAAACAATTAAATTCAGATTCAAATTTTATCAACAATTCAAAACAGTTCATCTTGTTGATGTATATTTCCTGGAGAGCTTGAAATTACAAACTGAAGTAATTTTATTCTACCTCTGTAACTCTCCATTTATTCTGCCTACAAGATAATTCTGATTCAAAATTTTATTTGCACATTCATCGAAAATTTCCTACACTAGGCGTTGCCTCAATTTCTCTATCCAGGCTTTAGCCAGTGAGCAAATTTGCTGGCTTTTACCTCCTATGACAGCCCCTGTCAAACCCATGCAGCCTCTACTCCACATCTGTGCAGCCTTGCCTCTTTTCACCCCAACCTGCACAAGTGAGTGGCCTGCATTTGGTCCAATCTGCACTTAGATTTTCAATTTTCCCTAAGCACTTCTTGCCTATAACCCTTCTATCTCTGCATTATTTTTTCTCTTCACATTCCAATAACATTGACTTTCCCCATGCCCCTTCATTCTCCACGCCCATTCACTTTCTGCACTTGGCTTTACATTTCATTTTTCAGTTTTAAAGTTAAAAATGCCATTTTAAAAATGGCTCGATCTGCATCCTTAACCTCCTCTGTATTTGTTTCATTTATTTCTTTTATAATGTCCAAAGATCTCTAAAACCATCAATTAGTCTGTCCCCAAATGAGTCAATGTCTTTCTCAGCTGTCTCATATGCTGGGACAATGTAATTAAAACATTTTTAAATTTGCCAGTGCTTTATTGATCTTCCAAAACAGCAAAGAAAATGAATCACCCCTCCATGATGCGTTGGCATATGAAATGTAAAGACTCTTAAAAAAAAGCAGCAAATAAAACTTGGTCCCGCACCCTCTTGGAAGGTGGTCTGTTCTTCAAACACAAAATATGGATTGTCACATTGCTAATTGCCCCAGCCGTGGGTTTTGATACTTCAATCAAATTATAATTTTGGAGATGCAAATACCAAGTGAGGCGTTGCTTGCATACTCCATCATGGCACACCAACCAAAACACAATAAAAACATCACAAAACGAAGAGCAAACAAAACCAGGTTTATCATTATTTTGGGCAATGCAGGATCGCCAATTCGCTTGGGTGCTCCTACATCATTTCTGCTGACAATTGTTCAAAAGAAATACCTTTCTCCGCAGCAGTTTTCTCCATTGCTATTTTGACCTCATCCCAAGAATCCTTGTTTTTCAAATTTTCAAGCAAGAGTTCACTTTGATGTTGAATTCTACTTGCAACATTCTTATTGGCCACAATCCTTGATTTAATGGTGTCACATGGATCATACTACCAGTGAGACAAAATCAAATTCAAAAAAAATCAAAAATTCATGTACCACACTAAATACTTTTCTCTCAAATGTTAACCCTCCACATGAAAAAGGTAAAGAAGGAAATATGCTCTTATTTTGCTGACTGACAGTATAGTTGATCAGTACTCTCCATCTGTCGTACATATTCCAATGCAAAAACCCTTTTTGTCACATGTATTGGAAGTTTGTATGGTTCTACTCCTAATCCATAAAATCTTAGCACAATATATTCTTGCATTAAGTACAATCAGCCAATTGTATTTCTTTTCCTAGTTGAATGTAATCTCTACAAGGCATAGGCAATCTAGGCATTGGAGTATTTGTAATTGCTTGAGACAATGGAGCCAAAAAGTAGTCTACAAAAATGATTGCAGTCCCTTCAAAAATCATGCATCCTTATCTCAGTGGTCCAATCATATCCTAGAACCATTTGTTTTCCTCAACATTCATATAGAGCTGAATCTGAAGCTTGTTGGTCAGAAACATTCCACTAAATTTGAATAGAAAAAAATAGCACAAGTAGGCTGTGAACCTAAATGTCTTAGTGGAACCTCCTTTAATCATTAAAAATTGTTTATGCATGGATTCTACAATGTGCTCAAGAAAATTATATTTGGTAGGTCGCTTAGCATAATGGATATTTAATGTCATTTCAAGGAGGCTTGCACCCACTTCCCGACTATTATCTAGTCTAAGGCAAAATGCTAGCATGGAAATAGTATCCTAAACCCATGGTCTAAAAATTTCCAAATCATAAGGAGGCTTATGATTATTTTTTAATAAGTTACTATGACAATCCTAAGCTATTTTAATTAAAGAAGTATTTTTCTCCCTTTCATCGACTGCTTCATAATCACTAGCAAGCTTTTCTAGGTCAATGTGGACATTTCCAAAATTTTCAGCTAGACACCCTAGCACATTTCAAATTCTTTTGCAGTAATGGATAACATTTCTTTTTTGCTATCTTTATTAACAATTACTTTTTTGTTATCATCATAATTGTGGGCACAGACCATGATAAATTCTAGGCAACAGAAAACCTCATGGAACATCATGCGCCCCAATCCAACTAACCACAATGCAGTGATACTATTAATTGGCATTGTTTTACTATTGGTAGTTTTCATTTGCGTTGCAACCTTATTATCACATGAAAATTTAAGTTCTATGGTAAGCCTACCATAGATTTCAGGATCATAAATATCATGGTATTCATCTGTGAAACCTGGAGTTTTAAGCACTCCGACATAATCTATTTTTCCATTTGATTTTGCTTTGTCTTTCCCAATAGCTAGTATGGTAGTGGTGGTAGACATGCTTGTACAATGTGAACTCTCAAGATCTCAACCCTAAACCCCAAGATTGAAAAATTAAGAAATGATGAATACAGAGACACTAACAGGCACAGACTAGCTGTGTTGGAACCTAGAATCTCCCTAGTGCACTGCAATGAGCAATCTCCCTGTGTCTTGACCCTCTCACTTAAAAATAAAAGCATTTAGCAATAGAAAGATCACTTCTTTTTTCTCGAATATTAAAGTGAATGAAACATGTTACCTTCGAACTACACAATTAGTACATTACAATTTTGTATTGACACTTCAAATTAAATTCAACAGTCGTCCTACATTTTTGCACCTTATGTTAATTGATCACTTTCGGCGAGAGGCGGCATCATTCAAATGTTCCATCTCAAATAAATTCTCAACTATTTATCTTTGTAAATCTAATGGTTATAGAGTGATTCTGGAGGTTTGAGTTCGCAAGCCTAGCACTCTATGCATTTCATTCCGGAATTCAACTACAACCATCCATCAAACATTCATCGAACTATCAAGTAACTTATGATATAAACATGTGGTTTAAAGTTGTTTTAAACTTTAAAGTGCACTAGGATATAGAATCCTCATGAGATTGTTCCACGTGTTGTCATTTCGTTGTTCACAATCCTAGACTTCAATAGAAAACCCATTGGAGACATTGATATGAGTCCACGTGTCCTTATTCTGTAGTTTCGTGAATCACACATAGATCTTCTTGAATCATCCCACGGACCCACGAAATCCCTTTAAAAAGCATGACATTGACACCTATCCCCTTTCCGCAATTCCGTAGCAATTAACTTAACCTTTATAAAACTATATGCAGACTCACAAAACCATGCCGAAAGGAAACCACTAAAAAGGAGTCAAGTGTCAATCCTTCTACAATTCCACGGGTGTTCCATTCCTTAATAAAATACTTTGTGCGAATTAGTGGAAAGGCATAATAAGCGATAGGAACCATATATTAAGCACGGGCTCACTTAAGCCATTTAATTAAGCACATGTGGAATCTTCGTCTTGAGTGAGCGTTAGGAGAGGATAAAGGGGCGGCTAACTTAACGTTACAAAGGACTGAATAAAATGACTGACATTGAAAATTGGGGGAGTAGGTCAACAACGAATTAGAAATAAAGTGCAAGGTGGAGAAAACTAGGTAGGGTTTTTTAGGGTTTTTGAACCTAAATTCACATATAAAGCAACATTTTAGCAAACCCTAGCAAGAGTGACAACATTTTGAATTTTTGCAGCTTAGGACTAGAGCAAAGACTGGGAGCCCTAAAAATGTGAAAATGTACTACCAATAAGAATTTTACAAGTACTACCAGATTGTGGATATCCAAAGACAATATCATTGATTGTGATTCTAATAAGTAATAACATTAATTCTAATTACTTGTAATTTGAATAGACACTGAACACACAAAATAATTCTTTATTGTAAATGAATAACGAAGAATAACACAACCATTTATTTTATTACAATTGATTACAATGTTGCATAGCTTTTTAAAGATGAGCAGAGCATGCAAGCTCTTGTATAAATAACACGTCACTTTACATCAGACACAATTGATTCCAAGTTGGTAGTGGTGTTATGGGATGCAAATAATATTCTCAAACCACGAGGCTTGCCGATCATGCTTGGGATCTTGGGATTTCACATGATAGCTCCAAGCCACCACTATGGTTCTACATTTATAGAAAATTTTGGACCTTGGTTCTGCAACCCACTATGGTGAAGCACAAGCCAATAAATAAAACATTTAATATAAAAGATATTGCATAATTTGATCAATCTGGCCCACTAAGATAGCACAGAATGACTGAAAATCCATAGGGCTTGCCTACCATGCTAGGGAAATGGGAGTTGTGAATATAGAAAATGTACCTATCATGGTTACCAATTGGAATTATGCAGAAGAAAAGGGGTAGTAAATCTGCTCCCACCCTCTACGAGCAACTCCAAGGCACTAGGATAGCACAAAATGAATTTGAAAGTCCATAGTTCCTCTTTGAGGGCCTCTATCAAAATAGAGTATGACAAATTGATGACTTTCAACGCAAACAAGATTAAAATACTTGTGGCCAGACTCCCTTGTGAAAGCACTTATTTCCATCAAAGTTCCTCATCCTGGTTCAAAACTTGGCTCAAGGGTCAAGTGAACCAGATCAACTTTTTTCCAATTCCACCCATTTTGAACTTGAAGGAAATTGGTCTCTCTTATACTCTGTAACTACATAACTAGAGGCAGGAGAATTTAGAGTATCCCCATTAATACCACAACATCATCTTATTCCTTATTAACCTTACAAAATGAAAACGCTTATCAGAATTTAGAACATTGCACTCAAAAGTAAAACCATTTTATGGACTTTTAAGAATGATTTCAGTTGAACTCACCATCCTTATTTATGGGCTATGACATTTACTCATGAGTCGTGTGAGGTATAATTGTTTTTTTGCACTAACCAAGTAACCAACTTTACTCGTGTGAGAGCCATTCACAATGTTATTTTGATTGACGTCTGGCTACATGCAGACTATACTTGTCACTTGAGAGTACCTCAAGCAGTAAGCACTCAAACGATATCAAATCTATTACAAATCTTATTTTGATTGATAATTGGATTCATGACATCATCATGTACAGTACATCGTGTAGTTTTTAATATCAAGTTATCAAATCAATACATTTCACTCGCTTCAAATCAAAACATCATGAAAGTACATATGGCTTTAACCCGCAGTTCTCCAACTACATTTTCTTCAATGAACAACAATCCCACGGAATTGCGGAAATCAATAAAAAGAAAACATGTTTCATACTTTCTATCATTTCATAGCTTCCCTCTTCCTTGGTGAATTTTACCTTGCAGATTAGTGAAAAAGGTTTACTAAGCGAGGGGAACTATATTAAGCATGGGTTCACTTGAGTGACTTATTTTCAGCACATGGGGAAAAGGATTTTTAAGTGAGAATATGAAATCTATTTACAAATCTTATTTCAATTGATAACTGGATTCATGACATCATGTACAATACGTCATGCAATTTTCAATGTCAAGTTATCAAATGAATGCATTTCACTCGCTTCGAATCAGAAGAGGAAATTATTTCTTATTTTTTAAAGATTTCCCACAACACATTAAATTAAGATCATGAAAGTACATATGGTGTTAACTTGCGGTTCCACAACCACATTTTCTTCAATGAACAATAATCCCACGGAATTGCAGAAATCAATAAAAAGAAAACACGTGTGATACTTTCTGCCATTTCCCAGCTTCCCTCTTAGTGAATTTTTTTTTATATTGAAGAAATGCAAATTACATTGAAGATATAAAGTGTGGATTCACATAAATGATTTATTTTCAGCACATGTAAAAAAGTATTTTTAAGTGAGCACTAGGAAATAAAGGGGGTTGCGAAATCTCACAACGCAAGTGGGATATAAGGTTATGACTTAGGGCACCGAAAAAGGTAATGAAGGATTAGAACATGAGGCTAAAAGGGTAAGGCTTTTTAGGTTTTTAATAACACAAGTGAATAAAAGGTCAAACATCGATCTTTGTAAATCTAGCGGCTCTAGGGTGATTTCAGAGGTTCAAATTCGCGAGTCTAGCGCTTCACACATTTCATTTTAGAATGCAACTGCAACCGTCCATCGAATGATGAAAATTTTGTGTACATTAATTTTAATTTTATATTACAACTTAAGAAAATGAGAACAGATCGAAGAAGTCCATTGATTCATCTAACGGTGAATTATTTTGTACATTAATTTGAATTTTCTAAGTATATATTTGTTTTTATTCGTAAAAGCAACCTAGGGTTGCATGTATTATATTAATCCAAAAATAATAATCATATTTACAAAAGCTAGATACATCATACAATTAGGACCTAACTAGGCCCACACACAAAAACATTGACCATGACATCCATACCATGACAAAATGCAATTACAAATGATTAATAATTTAATACACAATAAACTTATATTGAAATTGAAGCAGTTAAGCAAAATATTACATCAATACAAAAGACTAATTTGTACAACTCTCACTTGAGCTTGCAAGATTAAAAGGTGGCGAAAAGAGAGGACATGCATGTAGGTCCTCTTTAGCATGCTTTATGAGAAAATGAACTGAATTGAAAATATTATATGACTCAAAATATAATGATTCACCGACAGCAGAACGCAAATCATTCAAGATCTACTAAAATCAAAAGGGTTGTCGCCAACAAGTCCATTGACCATCGCATATAGAATTGAAACACTACTGTCGCCATTTAGTAGCTTGTCCCTGTCAAGAAAGCCACCCGATCGCACTGTGGATAAACCAAAGCTAAGATTGTAGCTCTCCAAAGCTTCAGACAGAGCAGAAAATGAGAAGAAAGACGGTTGGATATAACTCCCAATGAGGAACTTGACCAGTTTTGCACACCAAAGAATATCCATTAGATTTAAAACAAATAAAGAAGCAACCTTAGATGGGAGAGCCAAAACATTATCATGAAGCCAATCTTTGCCAACAACTCTTGTAACAGCCGACTCCACTTGATCATATTGATATAAGAAAACACGACATAGCTTCTCCCCTGAGAAAGGTAAATTGTCTCACTTCCTAGTGGCAACAAGGGATAAACACTATAAATTGGGACCCCATTTCAAGCCAAAAAAATAGAATTATAGAAGCAAGCAAAAAGAACAGAAGCTCTGAAACAGGCAAAAAGAAGGGTCAACCATGAAATATATAGCATAAAAATTAAAGAACGAAGACATCAAAACTTGGCTATAACACATGTGAATTAAATGGCTTGTTGTACCTTAAGCATTATCAATATCCACTAACAATTCAAAATAGATTCCGCTCGCTTCTGATCAAGACTTATAAATATGTTGACACTTGTCTCCATTCCAGAGACTTTATGTAGGAATTTGGTTGTGTGAAAAATTCTTCCCGGAATATAAGTATAGCATTTGATATTTTTGCCACCCACACTGATTTTCATTCATATACAAATTTAATACTAATAACCTAAGAGAATTATTGAATTGTTACATTAAAATAACATAGAATAAAGATATAATATAAAACTAATATTAATAGAAATAATATAAATATACATGACATTTATATCTTTAATAATGTACCACATATAAAGATGCTTGCAAAATGTACATAAGAAAGTTACTAAGTAATAGAAACATGCTAGTAGTAGAAGGCAATATTCATGTACATTTATAAAAATTATGACAAATTTATTTACATACATTTATCAAAATTATGACAAAACTTCATTCCTCAAAAAATCATATCCCAAGGTGACCAGCTGACGGTGTCCCACTAAAGTGATTGCGAAAATTCAACACAAAAGGATGCCAAGTTACAACAGCTCCTTCATTTAAGAAATGTGGAATATCCCTTGGTGTAGGGATTCCCACTCCAATGTGTGCAACAGCCAAAACATCCCCTAGGCCTCCTAGATAATCATGTTGAACCATCAGACTCACCAGGAACAACACATCAACCTGCGGAACTCCAATGTCTAGTAAAGAAGCCACGAACCGTGAAGAAATATCGGCATTCACTTGATATCTATCTGCAGCTTCTACAAATTTGAAGCCCAACACCATCTTGATAAAGACTATAGTCCATATGCTGCTTGACCTAAAAATTCGTATAAGTCTTTGGTTGGTAATTGCTCCTAAGAAGACTAATTGTCGTCGAGGACTAGTTAGACATATTGGTGTATCAATTTCCATAATGATTTTCAAACCAAAGCTTTAATCAAGATTATGATGAACTTCATCAGTAATGCTAGCTAAATTTATAGAAAATTTTGGACATTGGTTCTGCATCCCACTATAGTGAAGCACAAGCTAATAGTTAAAAGATTTAATACAAAAGATATTGCATAATCTGATCAAGGATCTTCATCTTGTTATCTTACATCAATTTACATGTTTTAAATTTAATTTTGTCAAAAGAATAATTAAATTTAATTGAAAGGTGAGCCATTGCCAATTGTTGCATTCACACTTCGTCAGCACATGGGAGAGCCATTGCAAATATTGTTTGGATTGACATTTGGCTTCAAGTAGAGTACTTCGAAGCATTGGAAAGATAGAGAATTAAATGGCTTGTTGTACCTTAATCACTATCAATATCCACTAACAAATCACAATAAATTTTGCTCACTTCTTATCAAAACTTATAAATATGTCGACACGTGTCTTCATTCCAAAGACTTTATATAGGAATTTGGGTGTGTGAAAAATTTGTCTCATAATAGAATGGTATATAGCATTTGATATTTTTGCCACCCACGCTATGATTTTTATTGGCATACCAGTTTAATTCGCTACAACAATATTTCATTGGTTTGAATACAAGTTTAATTTGCCAACAAAATTATTTTATTGGTTTGAAAACAAGTATAATTCGCTAGTGAAAATATTTTATTGGTTTGAGTACAGGTTTAATTCGCCAATAGAAATATTTTATTGGTTTCAAAACAGGGTTAATTCGCCAATGAAAATATTTTATTGGTTTGAAAACAAGTTTAATTTACCACAAAAAAAATTTATTGGTTTGAAAACAGGCTTAATTTGCCAATGAAAATATTTTATTGGTTTCAATAAAATTATAATTCGCCAAGATTTTCTACAAACTTCTAGTGATTCCAAAAAATTCGCCAATTGAAATTATATTTTTTTCCGAAAAAAAAAGAAAAAAATCGCCAATAAATTAATTTTTTTTTCGGGAATTATACAAGATTCACCAAACCTTTTCCCGAGCGCGGGGGGGGAGCGGGGTGGTTCTTAAAGTTATCCCTGTTCATTGGTTATCAAATCTCCTCAGACCATCTACAAGATTTATGAGTTCATTGAAGCATTATTTTCTATTTTTGGCTATTCCCAACACTATTTTTAGCATCATTCCCTACAACATACCATGCTTCAAGGTTTTCTACATATTTTCATCCATTTTTAGTTTCTAGATTTGCAATAATTCAAGACCTGATTCTTTAATGTTTGAAAAGCAGTTCAATATTGAAAAATGAGGAATTGAGGCAGCAACCTTACAGAACATAACAAAGGACCCTTACTGAAACAATCAATGTTTGCTAAATTAGAGATTCGTGACCAAAACTTATAAAATTAACCCTAAGAAATAGACCTTGCTAAGAAAATAGAAAAACCAAAAAAAAAATCCTAGACCTAAGGAGAAAGAAGATACATCAGGTTCCATGAGGATACTAATAGTCCAAGTCAACTAAGAACTCCACAGGAAATCCCTCCTAGCAAGTATTCATTTGCCACAACAAAGTCTAGAATCTGCTTCACAACTAACTCATTCACATTCTCTAGTGGTAGCTTCTACTTCTCTGTATGAGGAAACAGCCAAGGGAGAGAACGTATATCTTTGTTTCTTAAGTTCCTTCTTTGACCAAACAAGGTTTGTGTCCATGGCGTTTTGGACCTAACTTTTCCTCCTTTTCAGCAGTGGTCATGTGATGACCGGCCCCGTTTTGAGTTTTGACTTGTGACTTTTGGCTCAATGTTTTCAGTTTGGTTTATGTTCCATTCTATCAAATTCAGCTCATAACATTGCATGTAAAATAATCAACTACAAAATGAAATGCATGCATGAATCTGGTAATCAAAGTCTGAACTTCTTTTCACTATATTTGACTGAGATTTACAAGTTATGAGCAACAAATACATTTCAGACTTATTGCATATTCATACTGTGCTTTGTTTTGGGTTGTCATGAAGTTGTTTACACTCAGAAAAATAAACAGCAGCTAGACTCTTAGAGACATAACACATGGATTATGACAGCAGATTGCATCAGAAATACAGCCTAAACAACTCCCTCAGTGAACTCAGATTTTGTATATGTATTATCAGACATCTATTTGCTGGTTTATACAGAGCAGCAGTATTAAACAAGAGATTGCAATAACTCAGATCATAGACTACAGTGTTAATACCTTATTACAAGTAAAATCTGAGTTGCAGCTACTAGGAAGTGATAACAAACACCCAGAACTGATATAGAAGATGCCACAGACTGAAAGTGGGGCTTGTATTGCTGTTGTACGCCCAGAATCAGAGATAGCCTCCAGCACTCCCTTTAAATGTCTTCATACAAATTCAGAACTCCATGTATGAGTGAACCCACATAAGACTGGGAATAGAAGAATGCTACGCCCAGCCACAAGCCAATAAAGAAGCCCTAACACTGTAGCGCGTCACTGTAGTAACAGTATTGCAGCACAACACTGTAACACGGCACTGTAGGAGAAGTACTGTAGCAACGGTACTGTAGCATGCTTTAAGAAATCATAAAATCAACAAAAACCTTCATAAATTAAACTCCATTCACCCCTCAAAAAATAGATATCAATTACCATCAAATTTTGCCTCCAGAAATGCAATAGAAAAATGATTGGATTACTCTGTAAACCCTTCAAACTGAATACCAAACTCAAATACAAATTACACCCAAGTAGAAGACCTGTATGATCTCCTCCCCAAACCAGCTAGGGTGGGTCTCTCACCACCGAAACCAGTGCTAAAGATAAGGGTTTCAGTCCTCAACCAGCTGCAATGATAAACTGGAAACAATCCAGCAGAGTCTCCTTAAGTTGTCAAATCCAGCATATCCAAATGAGAGCCAAAAAGCAGATTAAATAGGAGTGGAAGGGAGAAATTAAGGGCAACCTCCAATTTGAATCCGTTTCCCTCCAAAAACCTTTTAATATTTTTGCTTTGTACTTTAAAAATTAAAACATTATCAAATAATCTTCAAAGGAGTGTCTTGCTCAAAAGAAAACTATTTTACCTTATTCAGCCTTCTAAAATAACGTTAAGTTATCTCATTAGGCACCAAGGTACCTTTTGATGACCACCTACCCACTCACTCAAGTTATAAAGTTATTTTATTAAAATAACTTCAAGTGACTTATAAAAAGCAAATGTTAAATAATCCAACCTTAGGCTCTCCAAAACCACTATAGAAATAACACTGTTGAGGACACCACGAATCTGAGACCAATTTCCCAAAATAGACTTACTATAAATAGCAATTGCTAAAAATAGTAAGTGCTCACCAAATATCAAATTGGCCAAAACATTAAAGCTCATCGGACAACTCCCACATACTGCCCAAACAGGAAACCCTACACTACTCTGCCACCTAGACCAATTACTAAATATAGAACTTACTAAAAATAGTAGGTGTGTCAGAACCAGACTAGTCCAAAGGACATCAAAAATGGGGACATTACAGCTTGGGTGCTCACTAAATGATCACCCTCCATGAAACAACCAAGCTGATCCCACAGCTTATCCAGCTTGGAGATCAATATGTTCATCTTCTCAAAACTGTGATTCGCACAATCCATCTGCTGAGTGCTTTCAGGCAGAGCTGCTAAAGTGGTCTGGTAGGAAGTAGAGAAGGCATTGTTCGTATGGAAAATAGATTAACTGCACATGCACAGATAATTTTGAGGGTTGGAAAAGAAAGTGAATTTACCATTAGCCAGTGGGTGAGCTAAGGTTTGGCATGAGCCCAATGAAGATTGCTACCTGTCTGTTGGAGATCCCTTGCAAAACCTCTGCTTGAGAGATGACCTGTGGGTTGCAATGTTGGGGGTTTGGATTCAGGTTCGGGTTTGCAGTTTCAGTATGTGGATTCGGCCAAAAAAAATTGAAGTTGGGTTTGTTTTGAGTTTGTCAATACAAAAGACATAAAAATCAGAAATATATAGATATTTGCAGCCTAAAAACATGAATTAAGTTCAGAATACCACATAACATCATATAATGAACAAAATCAATCCACCATAAAAATTCAAAACACTACTTCAATATCAATTAGTCAAACTCAATTGTTATGATAGATATTCAATGTTTAATATTAAAATAATAATCACTGTTCATAATAAACCCAAAAAAAAAAATCCTTAATAATAAATAACTAATAAGTCCTTAATATCAATTTAATAATACTCAGAGAAAATAAACCCTTGACAATTTAATAATAGTCTTTTATCAATTAAATAGTTAACTATTTATTAAATAATAGGGCTTTTATTACCAATGGAAAGATTGAAAGAAAGATTAAATAGGCAAAGCCTTTTTAATCTGAAACAAAGATTGTTGAATAGGCAGGAAAAACTCAGACACCGCAGACAATGGATCGACAACAACAGAAGACGATCTTGCATGAGCAGTGAGCAACTGATCCCTATCACAACAGAGACTGCCTGAGTTGTTCCCCCATCATCGATAACAGTAACCTATGAGGTTGCAGCTGATTTAAACAAATAAAAAATAAAAAAAATCTCGGCTGGAATCTGCAAGATTTATCAAAGGTCCATCTTGGACAAACCCATAGGCATCTAATTGCACCTTGGCTGGATCCCCTCACATACCACACCCAGATCGAAACCAGGTACAAACTGGACCCGGATCTGGGCATGCCCTCTGACGAACTGGCAACATTGTTGGGTTGCTAGCATGAACCGCCAGCTCTCCTTCATGCAAGTATGCCAGGTCACTGATGGTTCCCACTGGGGTCCTGTCCATTGAATCATCCCTTAGATGGACTCTGCTCTCTTACAGTCTCAAATCATATTGACTGCCTCCATGGACAGAGTAGCTAGGGTACAAAGAGGAGATGAGTGATGAGTAGTGGTTGTGGTGTTGAGAGCGATAAAAACTTGGGCCAAATATGAAAGATTGGGACAGAATATAAGCAGATAAGAACCATAAGGTCTGATATCAATGCAAGCAACCATGATGAGAATATTATGGGGCAAGATAACTGGAATCCAAATCAATCTGCTTTGACTCTAGCTCTCATAAAGGGAAATATTTAATAACCTAAGTGTGAGCAATCTGTTTTGTCGAGAACTGAAACCAAAATCCAAAAATTTGAGAGAAATGAAAATGGTATTTGAGAGGGAGTAAAACTGCAGGAAGAATGTATTAATCTTTCCCTTGTACTGAGCCAGGTGAGTTCAGGGCGAAATATATTGCAGAAGCGAATGCATATGGTGGTAGATTAAGTAAATGATGGTGGAAGACGTTTAAACTTTGACTGTCATGTGGTTTAGTACATATGTAAGCAACTACTCAAAAGTTCCCTTCGTGGTTATAAATATTGCAAGATGTTTTACTTAGTACAATGAGGGTTTCAAGGAGGAAATGGCACAGATGAGGGATGGGCAGATGGTTGTGGGACTCAGAGAATGACACACTACCCCTATAAAACATGAGGGCATCAGGTTACTAACTAAACCACATACATTCTATTTGGCCTAGTGTTAGTTATAATATATTCATAAAAATCATGGGGATAAACTGTATTGTAGATGATAACCTTGTGAGTGAGGAACTTTAAAAGCCAAATGTGGTTAACATGCTTATAGCTTAAGAGGTGCTTCCTTTAGAGGAAGTCCCATTGCATAAATAGCCTATGTGGTGCATTGTAATGTTATGAGTAACGAACCCTTGGAATAGCAATAAACTAGGAAGTTGCCTCAATGTTGGGATGCTTCATGCTTAGCAAGATGGTTAACATGCTTATAGCTGAAGAGGTGCTTAATTTTGAGGAAGTCCCATTGCATATATAGCCTATGTGGTGCATTGTAATGTTATTTTAGAAATGAATCCTCAGAATAGCAATAAACTAGGAAGTTGCCTCAAGGTTAGGATGCTTCATGCTTGGCAAGATGGTCATCCAAGTAGATAGCTCCCCTCTGAACATGACTAAAAGGAATACTTTGGAAAGCTTTGAGAAGGGTGATAATGTTGGTAAGAAGATCACTCAAGGCACAAGCTGGTGATCCATGCCTTGCTTGCACTCAATCCTTGTGTGCACCATATTTTTCTGGATTAGTTGTACAAGCAAAGATGAGTCTCCTTCAATGTGTAAGTAATGGAAGCTGTATTTGTAGACATTAAGAAGGCCTTGGTTGAGGAGGCACAAGCTGGTGATCCATGCCTTGCTCACTCTCAATCCTTGTGTGAACCATATTTGTCTAGATTAGTTGTATGAGCAAAGATGAGTCTCCTTCAATGTGTAAGTGATGGAAGCTGTATTTGTGGACATGAAGAAGGCCTTGCTTGAGGACCCAAGCTTCAGCTAAAATAAGGGTACTTCTGCCTATATATTAAGCTCAAGGTAACTATTAATATTTCTGAAGACTCCTTGACTCCAGTAGCTCCAAGATTTACTCAATCTGTATTGGGCTGGGTTGGATGGTCGTGATCGAGACTTTGTAATGGTATACAATCCTCCCGAGGCAGGCTATTATAAGATCCAACATGTTGACAATGGGTCATCATTGTGGCTCAATGTGGAACAAAAACTTGCTTGGCATTATCAAGAGCTCTTTGGATGAGCACAGCAGTGGGATCCACATTCTCAAATGCTCTCTTGTTTCCTTCTACCCATAGACTTATGGACAAATACAGAGATTAGAGTATGAAGAAGGGACTATTGCTTGGAATGTATAAGATACTGAGACCACATAAAAATCCTATCTCACGAGGTAGCTCTATTTTTTGTAGTCTTCTATAGACTGAGCTGACAACACTGACCTTGATGCATCATAACCACACTTAAGAGCATCCTACTGCTTACTTGTTAATAGTTACTATGCATTGTTAATTAAGACTTCTGATCAGCAGCCCTATGTAATGTCCCCTTCTTGATCATAGCCAATCTGAGCTTCCTAGCCTTATTTCAATTCCCGTACGCTAAATGGATTTGGTTGGGGGACTTGACGACCTGAGATGAGTTTTTTGGGGATTTTTGGGTTTTTTCCCATGATGACGGCTATTTTTAGTAATTTACTATCTTAGGTAACTTACCATTTTTAGTAAGTTCTAGTCGAGCTTCGTTTGGACCAGTTTGGTGTTTTGACTCACTTACTATTTTTAGTAAGTGCTATATTTAGTAACTACTCTTTGGCTCCTTTCATCCATCAGCTTAGTGAAAAGTTTCCATTTTTGGCAAGGGTGAGTTCTCTCGGTGGTCGGAGCTATTATTTGTTTATAAAGTTGTAATTTTAACTAAGTGAATGAGCGTGTGTTATAAGTTATAACAGACCCCCACCTCTGCCCCTCCTCCCCCCTTGGCCTAGTAAAGTTGTTTTAAAAAAGGGGACAATGTATCTCATGTGGACGCCTAGAAAGAAGGCTTTATTTCATATTTTATGGCTTAATATTTGCCTCAAAAGGTGGACGCCCCTTTGGAGAGAATTTCATGTTGATTTTAAAAAGTTAAAAGTAATATTTGGAGAGCAAGGAGGCGGCATGAGTTTTTGGAGGGAAAAGATATTTTTAAAATAAAGTTGCCCTAAGTCTTCCCTCTTCTATTTAATCCCTTTTGAGCTCTCATTTGGGCATCTAAGCTCTGGCAACTTAAGGAGACTCTACTGGATTGTTTCCAGATTCCATATACTGCTAGTTGAGGACAAAATCCTCATCTCTAGTTGCTGGTTTTGGCGGTGAGAGATCCACCCTAGCTGGTTGGGTGTTTTCACACAGGAAACACACCGATTTTCACAGAGTTCTGGGATTTCAGGGTTTCAAAAGAATGAAGATTTTTGAGGTAAACTGATTGCAGATATATCTGAGTTTTTGTTGTGGATTTTGGTTTAGTTTTAGCATGGTCTTTTAAGCAGATTGCAGGGGCCTTTGGGTTTGGCTGTACCATTTGTGAATTGGAGCAATGCCCTAGCTAGCCGTACATCATATTTTGTGCAAATTTTGGTGATTAGTCTCTTGAAATTCATCATATCAGACCTGGAGATATTCATTGCAGTTGGGCAATCAAGTTTTGGAGGCTTGTAGCTGATTGCTGGAAGTGGGTGAAGTTTGGTATGCATTGTGCCCTTGGAACTTCTGATTAGGGAAGGTTAGTCCCCTGGATTCCTAACATGTTTAAGGCTGCCAGTCACAGTTACAGTCATTGTTGAGGATTTGTTTGAGGCTGCAAATCATCTTAAAGGAAGCGTCGAAGCTTATTGAAGGGTTCCCAGATGATAGAGGGCAGTTGGGAGTGCACAGAAAATTTATATGATTTATCCCTCAAAATCACCCCTGTGACTGATCATGGACCTGAGAACATAACAGCAGATCTGATTGAGTTTGGAGAGCTAAAATATGGTTGTGAACTATCATACATGAGCAGGACTGAATGTCTGGGCAGATTTAAGAAGGTTATTAATGTTTGGAAGAGATTATAAAGACGGTTATTTGCTGCTATGTGTCTGGGTGTGAGTGCTGATGGAGTATTGACAACCTATGCTGACTGCTACTCCACAGAAAGTTGCAACAGCAAGCCTGTAATGACTTCCAAAAGCAATATTCTCTGAGGAATTTTCATTTAATTGATATTTGGTTCCAGAGATTGAATTGTTGAGGAGTTCTAGTGCAATTTGAAGTCCAACATCTGTAACAGCAGTGATGGAAATTAATGATACTCTTATACTCTGAGTTGCATCAGCTGCACTTTTGTTATGGCTACCTTTAATGCTTATGCTTCACCAAATCTGATGATGTATGCTTTGTTTGATATTTTGTTTGGGAAACCAATTGGCAAACTTCAACACAATTATTAAAAATTAGGGGGTGTTCTTACACTCTACTTGCTCAAGGAAGGCTGATTGGAAGTTACAGATGCAGTCCCTCTTCCATGATGCAGAGGAGATGGTGTTGTCCGTGAAAATAAAATCCACAGCCCCAATCTAGTTGCCTGTATCCATGGCTTGCTATAGGAATTTTAGCATCAAAATTGTATCAAGTAACTAGGAAAGCCAAACCAGTTGTCTTCTTTGAAAGAAGTTTGTTTGAGTGTATTTACTAATTATTGATTAAAGGGCTTCTGGATCATCCTGTGTAAGCATCTTTGAATCCACTGTTTCATGACACCTAAATGGCCTTTTGGCTCTACATCTTAATGGCTATAATTCAATCAGTTTTACTTATTAATGTTCACTAAAGTTTTGGGCTTGGAATCTACAATTAAATTTATTGATTTAATGACATATTGCATTGACGGGTAATGTTCATTGTACCCTTAATATCAAATGGTAAAAGCACCCAAATGAAGAATTTATGTTAAAAATGTAACAGTTTTGAGTTTAAACATAATCAACCAAAGACTCGTACCCTAACCCTTAATAGTTATCTCCCTTATTGAAAACACAATCCTCATCTCCAAGACACATGTGGGGATGTCTCCAAATGTCCCGAGACTTTGAATAAAGTTTCTCCACATCTCTATATGTCTCCTAAAAACTTCCATAGAAATTTGGGAAACTTCCTAGATATCATATAAATTACATTTGTTATTTGCCTCATGTACCTTTAATTGGTTAATACGAGTGAAAATAATTAAAGAAAATGCTAGGACTTGTAATTTTCTTTTTTAACAAGTGTAAGGTTTTTTCTAGCAAAAAAAATCTTTAAAAAGCCCAAAGAGGTACTAACAAGAAGAAGAAACATCAAAAGGGTTAATATGTCTACATGCACAAAGTTTTTATCAATTGATTCAAAATAAAGTCATCTATGAGGACCTCCGCCCCCCCCCATACCATGTTTTTAAATAATGGCATTTATGTCCCAACTCCCACCTACTACTTCTTGCTGATTATGATTTAAAATCAAATTGTTTATGTTGTGATGATGATTATCAAATATCAATATAAATAATCTTTGCTTCCATTGACATTTATTTCTATAATTTACAATGTTTTTTTTTTTTTTAAAAGCATTTTACATTTTTTGAAGTTGTATGCAGCTAGCCAATGGTTACAAAAATCATTCTTGAGAATAAATTAGCAGACCAAAAGATTAAAAAAAAAATCACAATTCAGTCTAGAAAAGATTGTGTTAGGATTTTCCAAAATATGGAAAAAGAAAGGATTATGGTTAAGGTTAGGATCTTCGAAAAGAAATCACCACAATCAAAAAACTGGAATAAAACTGTTGATGTTAATACAGCGTCGGTCTTCACTAAGACCCATATTAATCATGAGCCGACCTTATATTTGATTTATTTCATGTACTTATTCTGGCCGACTTTAATTGTTATTAAATATTTATCAAAGGCCGACCCAAGTGAAGAGGCGCCTAGGAGATATAAATACAAGGTCACTTCTTGGCTATGTAGAACAATTCGAATATAAACAAGTTCGCATTTTTGGCAGAGCAGAATTCGCAGTCTTAGAAGAAGTTCATACTTAATCAGCAGATCATCATCTTGTAGCAGCAGATCATCATTTTGTAGCAGCAGACCGATTTCAAGGAGAAACATATTCATTTGTATCTTTGCATCTAGGAGAGGTGCTATTATTCATTGTATCAAATTCGGCATTGTGTTGGGCCTGAGTTCAAGCAGATTTCTGCTCTTATTCCTTCAATATATAAGAGATATATTTGCTGGGTTTTTCTCCCTCAAGAGGAGGGTTTTCCCAGGGTATCTTGTTGTGTTCATTGTCTTATGTGTTGCATTTCTTTTATTCAATTGGTTAAATTAATCTGATCTAAGAAACACTAACATGGTATCAGAGCGGGTGTGAAAAAGATCGTGATCAGATTAGTTCGCAACACTTATTCTTTTTCAGTCTATCTTCCAAATTTCTCAAGATGGTGAACGGTCTGAAAATCGAGGATAGACTCGAAGGGATCTCGAATTACATATCATGGAGATTCAGGTTCATGCTAACCTTGGAAGAAAATGATTTGGCTGAGTTTGTGAAAACAAAAGTTCCCGAACCTGAGGGGGAAGAAGAGAAGCTGCAATGGAGGAAGAAAGACACTAGGGCAAAGAAAGCATTGGTTGATTCCGTCAAAGATCATATTGTACCAATTATCTTCAAGTTAGATACAGCAAGAGAGATGTTTACAACCTTGGAAGAGATGTACGAAATCAACAACACCAGTCGTGCCCTTGCTCTGAAGCAACAACTTCATCATGTGAAAATGGAGAAAGGAGAATCTGTTATTACATACTTCATGAGGATTTCAGAGATAAAAGATCAGCTCTCCACTATTGGACACATGATTGATGATAAAGAACTGACTATGCTTGCTCTCAATGGTCTTCCGCTTTCATGGGAGGCATTCATCAAAGGAATCGAGAAGATGGAAATGATGATGCTCCTACCTTCAAAAGAAAATGAGACATGTCCAAGATTCAATGTTTTCGTTGTGATAAGTATGGTCACTTTGCGAGGGTGTGCCCTCAACGACCTAAGCTTCAAGTTGCCACTGCAGATGTTGAAGAAGTCACTCCACAAAAGGACTCCAGTAATTATCTATTTTATTCAGCCTTGTCTAGCAATGTTTCTACGGACTCTTACACTTGGTTGATTGACAGTGGTGCTTCTAGACACATCACCGGATTCAGAAGTCACCTTTCAAACTTAATGGAAAGCAACTCTAGTGATCAAGTTGTTATTGGAGATGATGCTAGATATTCTGTAAAAGGGTTTGGAAATTCCACTCTTCACTTGGATTCTGGAATTTCTTTGGAATTGAATGATGTACTGTTCGTACCAGGGATAAAGAGGAACCTTGTTTCAATTTCAGCATTAGAAGACAAAGGTTATCAAGTTGCCTTCTCTAAAGGGAAAGTTCTTATATGGGCAAAGAACTCCAGCTTCAAATCTGCTCAAGTGATTGGAGTTAGACATGAATGTCTCTACATGCTGTGCACTCGTCCTCTTCAAGCACTTGTGCATAACAGTACCAGCATGTGTGAACTTTGGCATCGAAGATTGGCTCACATTCACTTTCGTGCTCTACCTATCATGGAGAAGATGGTCACCGGTCTTCCGAAATTCGATCAAGAACATGAAGGTACATGCAAGGGATGTGCCCTAGGCAAGAACACAAAAGGTATGTTCCATTCCAGTGAAAGTAGATCTAAATGTATTCTTGATCTCATTCATTCTGATTTATGTGGTCCAATGTCTATTGCATCATCTAGTGGTTTCTTGTATTATATTATTTTCATTGATGATTACTCTAGAAAGACTTGGATTTATTTCTTGAGATCGAAAGAATCAGAAGAAGTATTAGTAAGATTCAGAGAATTCAAAGCGCAGATTGAAAATCTGTCTGGGAAGAAGATCAAAGTATTAAGATCTGATAATGGTGGAGAATACACTTCTGGCACCTTTCGAGACTTTTGTATTGAAGCAGGGATTAAGAGGGAGTTCAGTGTTCCCTATAATCCACAACAAAATGGTATTGCCGAAAGGAAGAATAGGTCTATTGTGGAAGCAGTGAAAGCTATGATTCATGATCAAGACTTACAAATCTCTTTTTGGGCTGAAGCATCAAGAACAGCCGTCTATGTTCAAAACAGGAGTCCCCACAGGATCTTAGAGAATAAAACTCCTGAAGAAGCATTCTCAGGCGTGAAGCCTGAAGTTAGTCATTTGAGGATCTTTGGCTGTCCAGTCTATGTTCATATTCCAAAGGAAAAGAGAACAAAGCTAGAACCTTCTGGGAAGAAAGGAATTCTTGTAGGCTACAGTGAGACATCAAAAGCTTACAGGATCTACATTCCAGGACAGAAGTCTATTGAGATTAGTAGAGACGTCACATTTGAGGAAGATGTTGCTTATAGAAAGTCCAAAGGCACTCCGATGGAGGTCGATGAAGAAGAACCTCCTCAAGATATGGAAGTTGACCATATCCCAGAGAATCTGGAGGAGGTTACAGAACCTAAAGAAGATATTGATCCAGCTGAGCCTTTGGATCCTACTGATGGGCCTCTAGACATTGTGATTGGAAAGAAAAGACCCCTTTGGGCTCGCAGGACAATGCAGGAAGCAGAAAGGTTTGTAGCTCCAAGAGGAACCTTCAGAGAAAGCAAGAGACCTCACAAGTTCTCTAGCTATGTTGCCTTGATGAGTCAGATTATTGAGTCAGAACCTTCAAATGTTGAAGAAGCTTCTAGTCAACAAGTATGGAAAGATGCCATGATTGAGGAGTATCAGTCTATACTTAAGAACGATGTTTGGGATATAGTTCCTAGACCCAAAGACAAATCTGTGGTGTCTTCTAAGTGGCTCTTCAAGATCAAGCATGCAGCTGATGGGAGCATTGAGAAACACAAGGCTAGATTTGTGGCTAGAGGGTTCTCACAAAAAGAGGGAGTTGACTATGAAGAAACCTTTGCTCCTGTGGCTCGTTACACGTCTGTTAGAACCATCATTGCTATTGCCGCATCTAGAGGATGGAAGATTCACCAAATGGATGTAAAGACAGCTTTTCTGAATGGCATAATAGAAGAAGAGGTTTACATTGAGCAACCAGAAGGATTTGAGGTACATGAGAAAGAATCTCATGTCTGCAAGTTGAAGAAGGCCTTGTATGGTCTTAAACAAGCTCCTCGTGCTTGGTATGAAAGAATTGATCAGTACCTTTCAAGTTTGGGTTTCTCAAAGAATGATGCAGATTCTAACCTCTACTTCAAGGTAGTAAATGGTGAAGCATTGATTTTAGTTTTATATGTTGATGACTTGATCATTACTGGTGAAGAACATCTAATACTAAAATGCAAGAAGGAATTAGCTTCAGAGTTTGAGATGAAGAATCTAGGTCTTATGCATTACTTTCTTGGCTTAGAAGTTTGGCAAAAGCCAATGAGATGATTCTAAGTCAAGGCAAGTATACTGTTGACATTCTCAAAAGGTTTGGTATGCTTGACTGCAAACCTATGTCTACACCCATGGAGTCTAATTTAGATAAGTTGAAAGAAGCTGCAGCTAGTTCAGAACCAGTGGATTCTACGATGTATAGACAGTTGATTGGTTCATTGATGTATCTAGTTAACACTAGACCTGATATCTGCTATGCAGTGAGTGCACTTAGCCAGTTTATGTGTGAACCAAAGCAAATACATCTTGTAGCAGCTAAACATATCCTGAGATATTTATGTGGCACAATTGGATATGGGTTGAGATATTCTTCAAATGTGGATTTGGAGCTGCATGGTTTTACTGATTCTGATTGGGCAGGATGTGTCTCAGATCGGAAGAGTACTTCTGGTTGTTGCTTCAGTTTGGGGACTGCTATGATCTCCTGGTGTAGCAGGAAACAGTCTTCAGTGGCCTTGAGTACAACTGAAGCAGAGTATATTGCAGCTTGTGTGGCAGCTCGTGAGGCAGTGTGGCTTCGTAAGCTCCTTGCAGGATTGTTTGGTCAATCAATGGAGCCTACTATCATACACTGTGATAATCAAAGCTGTGTGAAGCTTTCTGTCAATCCTGTGTTTCATGACAGAACAAAACATGTTGAGATCAAGTACCACTATATTAGAGATATGGTGCAAAGGAAAGCTATACAGTTGAGGTATATCAGCACTGAAGAGCAAACGGCAGACATTCTCACCAAGCCTCTCGCCAGGATGAAGTTTGTATACTTCCGAGAGAAACTTGGTATGGTGGAGAATGCAGCCTTGACTGAGAAAGAGTCTCAGTAATCAGTGATCCTTGTTGAGAATGCAACTCTCTGCTGAGTGAGAGTTGAGGTGCAAGCCCTTGTTAATACAATTCTCTGCTGAGAGAGAGTTGAGGTGTAAGTCCTTGATAATGCAATTCTCTGATGAGAGAGAGTTGAGGTGAAAGCCCTTGTTTCCACCCTCTGGGAGAAGCTATGGTGGATGTCATGTGTGTGACTCCATGACAACATCACGTGAGAGAATCCGTGATGAGTTTTTACCATCTATGGGAGTAGCCATAATGGTTAATATCATGTTGAGGTGATATTTTATTTTGTTTTCATTCTAACATAATGTGTCTTGTGCAGATGGAAGTTCATCCCTAGCTGAGAGGGAGTGTTGATGTTAATACAGCGTCGGTCTTCACTAAGACCCATATTAATCATGAGCCGACCTTATATTTGATTTATTTCATGTACTTATTCTGGCCGACTTTAATTGTTATTAAATATTTATCAAAGGCCGACCCAAGTGAAGAGGCGCCTAGGAGATATAAATACAAGGTCACTTCTTGGCTATGTAGAACAATTCGAATATAAACAAGTTCGCATTTTTGGCAGAGCAGAATTCGCAGTCTTAGAAGAAGTTCATACTTAATCAGCAGATCATCATCTTGTAGCAGCAGATCATCATTTTGTAGCAGCAGACCGATTTCAAGGAGAAACATATTCATTTGTATCTTTGCATCTAGGAGAGGTGCTATTATTCATTGTATCAAATTCGGCATTGTGTTGGGCCTGAGTTGTAAGCAGATTTCTGCTCTTATTCCTTCAATATATGAGAGATATATTTGCTGGGTTTTTCTCCCTCAAGAGGAGGGTTTTCCCAGGGTATCTTGTTGTGTTCATTGTCTTATGTGTTGCATTTCTTTTATTCAATTGGTTAAATTAATCTGATCTAAGAAACACTAACAAAAACAACCATATGATCAGAAATCACAATCTTCTTACAAATTTAATCATAAAATTAAAAAAATGGGGATAAAGTACTGATAAACCATTTAGGGCAAGTAATTTAGAAAATCATGAGTTTTTCAGGGAAAAAACTGGCTGCAGGTCCAAGCCATGATACATCACAATTTATGCTACTATGGTATAACAGTCAGTGTTGTAAAACTCGCCAAAAAAGCGGTCAAATTGTGAGTACTTGCACACCATGAATGCGTGAATTTTGCCTTGTTGACTCATCCAAAAAGGTATAATATTTGCAAATAAAACAAAACATCAATTTTAATAACTCATTTTCACCCTTTCTACAATGCGATTTTTCATCACGTTGAGCCGCAAGGAGGGCACAAGCTTTCTTTCAAGTTTATTTGTTTATTTTATTTATTTGTGTTAAATTTGTTTATTTGTGTTTATTAGGGTTTATTTTGAAGTGTTTCAATTGATTGGTCTTAGGTCTATTGAAATTTAAATATATTCAATGTTTAAATTAATGTAAAAAATTAATTTTGATATATTTGTTTCTTTAAATTTTTTTATTTTTGTTTCTTTATATTAATGTAATAAATTAATTTAATATATTTGTATAACATGTAATATTATAATATTTAAATAACAAATATATTCAACATTGCAGACAAGAATGTCTAGATCCAATTTGCCCCCTAACCCTAATATGATGTCCACCATGAAGGTTTGTGTGGCTTTGAAGGTCTTAATTTGGGTCTTATTGTGAATGCAAAATGATGTATGCCATGAAGGTTTTTATGGTTTTGGAGGTCTTAATTTGGACTTGGTGGCGGGGGCTCCACCCCTCGACCCCGCCCTGTATCGTGACAAGGGCGCTACCCCCAGACCCTACAAGGGACACTGCCCCCAAACCCCCACAAGGGGCGTTGCCCCTCAACCCCGCTGGGGGTGTTGCCTCCAGACACCCACGAGGGGCACTACCCCAGACCCCTGTGAGGGGCACTACCCCTCGACCTCGTTAACTTGGATTCCAATTCATTTTTCTAGGGACACGTTAAATAGGTAAACAAATTTATTTACACTTTGTTATGAAAGAAGAAAATAATAGAATAATATGCATATAACTGTAGAGTGGGATATTGGACAATTATATGATGTTATGATGCATGTTAAATTGAGATATAGCAAGGAAATTCAGTTTCTACTATTTGATTATGTGATGTTGAACTTGATTTTAGGTCTCTGATATGTATTAAACTCAAAAGTTCATTTATATATGATGCAAATTAATAACATGTTTTACAAATTCAGTATATATATATGTGTTTTTAAAGAATATTTTTAAAAATTATGTATTTTCAAATGTTTGATAAATTAGCCGAGTTATTGTCAAGTTTTTGCTAAGTCTCGAGGCTTTCAAATTTTTGGTTGTTGAGTTATTGCCAAGTCTGAGTTTTACAACTATGATATAAACTGTTGTACCCAAACCAATTTTTTTGCTTCATTAAGGCATTTTGCTTAAAATGGTTTAAACCTTGTAAAAATGATGTCAAAACATAGTCTTTGGGCAAATCAAGTATGGACTTTGAGTCAGTGTGATGTCATGAAGATATTGGCAAAATTTGAAATTTTTGAAAATTAGGGTTTTTGGACCCTTGTTTTTAGGTCAAAAAACCCTAAAAATTGTAACTTGTCAGAATTGACTGAATTTTTTTTTGATTGGCTTATTTTGCTTAAGCCAAATTCAGTAAAACTCAGTTTAAGTCTGGAGGGTAGTTTTCACTTTTTCAAGTGAAAAGTTAGGATCTCTAAGATCAACAATGGCAGATGGCCAGGTGCCAAGTGTCGAAATCTAAGCTTGAAACGCTCCGGTGAAGATTCTATGGCGAGATATGTCCAAAATGATGCTTCGTCTCGGAGGGGATTTTCGTCGAGGTGAAAATACTGAAAAATTTTCTACTTTGGAACAAAAGCACATGTCAGCCAAGGGCGCCCTTTATTTCAGGGGCCCAAATCAACTTTCTGAGTTTTGTCACTTCCAAGAAGACTTCTCTAGAATCCTACCTGCTTTGCGATGAGCCTACCAGCGATCTATGGCGAGATAATTCCAAAATGATGCTTCGTCTCAAAGGGAATTTTCGTCAAGGTGAAAATACTAAAACAAATTCTACTCTGGAACAAAAGCACACCTGTCAGCCAAGGGCGCCCTTGATTTCAGGGGCCCAAATCAACTTTCTGAGTTTTGTCACTTCCAAGAAGACCTCTGGAATCCTGCCCGCTCCATGATGAGCCTATCAGCTAGTCCGACAGATCTATCTAGCACCTGAAATTGGAGATTGAACGCGAAATGAGGGAGATGAAAAAATGACTTAACACTGGAGTGAAAAGTGCGCCTACTAGCCAGGGGCACCCATCTTTTTGAAGCACCAGATGGAGGTTTCTGATCAAATGACACCTAGGATGTTTGTCTCAGACTTGGTCTGGCTTCGCAATGCATCCATCGAAAGGTGAATCTAAGTTGCTAAACTGTCGGAATCAAGAGTCAAACATAGGGTTTTAGTCATGGTCAAAAATGTCCAAAAATAGCGAAAGCACCCCTAGAGGGCAGGGGCGCCCAAGGTTTTGGGGCCTCAAATGCAATCTTTTTGGTCATCTCAGATATTCATCCTATCTATGACGCTTCCAGCTTTTTGTTGCATACCTTAGCCGGGTCAAAGGACTTGTCAGCAGCTAGCAGCCGGAGGTTAAGTGATTTTTAGCCGGTTGGAAAAATGGCTCTCTGGGAAGAAAAGTGCCCCTGGAGGCCAAGGGCGCCCATGTTTTTCAGCTGCCAGATGATATTTTTAAGCAAAGTGCCCTCCAAGAGCTCTTGTTCAAAATCCAGCCAACTGCGCAATGAGCCTATCAACTAGTTCTGAAGTTTTGCCGAACACCGGGAAACTTGAGATGAAGTAAGGTCAGAATCACCTTCAAAATGATGACAATGTATGAAATTTTTTTTTCTTCAAAAGTGCCCCTGCAGGCGATAGGCGCGCCCTAAATTTTGAGGCCTCGAATGTTAGAATTAGGGTTTGCAGCCTCAAGGAGATTCTTGTCAGTTTTGATCCTGCTCTTCAATGAAACTGTTAGCCAGTCAATCTAACATGTCAGTCAATCAAAATCAGTGATCGAACATGGACTCCGATGACGTTTGCAAATTCAAATTTTCGAAAAATTGGTTGTCTGGAAAGTGACGCCTAAAGTCAAAGGTTGACTTTTTGAACTCAAGAGAAGTGCCGCCCTATAAAGGTGGAAGTAGTTAACTAAAATTAACTCTTCAGTTCAACTCTTCAAGTCGATTTCATCTAGACTTCATTTTTCTTGTAACTAGGTGACTATTTTTGCATGCACAATTAACTGAGGTTTTTAGAGGTGGCGCCCTAATTAGGGCATATTTCTCAACCAGTTAACTGTTTTGAGGTCCAATCACAAGCAAGGCGTTGGTTTTGGAGGTCCAATCAAAAGGCTAGCACCATTTTAAAGCAAATGCATGCATTCGTGACGCCTTTCATGATAAATTCTTATTTATTAAGGCATAGGTGTCCATTATTTTTCATTACAGGTGGAAGCAAACAAGCCTTTCTTGAGCAAATAAAGATTTGAAGGTGCTACATGTGTCAGATTTCAATGTTCTTCACAACGCCAGGTTCAGATTGTTCAGAGGAAGCATTTGCCAGACTTCATTTTTCAATTGCATGCAAACTTCATCAAATCCAATTCAAGCATAGGCGACTTTTTCAAAGACAAAACAAAAAAACTTCTATTTCTCTCTCTTAAATTCTTCTATTCTTGTCTTAGGTTTTCTCTCGCATGTCAACGTAAATGATGATATTTTCAGAAACAGATCAGCTGGGTTCACATACTTCAGTGTTAGCAACAAAACCCATGTCTTAGATTTTTTCGAGAAAATTGCCCCGCTACTTCCATTCTGGAGCACTATGCTTTTTCCTAAAGATTTCTTTGCATATGGACCAAGAACTCATTTTTTCCAAAATCGAATCATCTGGGTTGGCTAAAATATCCATTACCTACAAAACCCATGTTTCATATTTTCTTGAGAAAAAATTGCCCCCAGAGCCCCTACAAACTTTTTGAAAACTGTCGATACAGACTTGGGTCACGTATATCCAATGATCAATCTGAGCACAATGGAAGGTACTCGCACCACCACAGTCAGAAATCTTGAGCATTCCGGGTTGTTGGCAGCAGCATCTATTCCTATCACGGTTTTTGATCTCGAGTTTGTAATTGCTTGCATTAAGCATTACGACTCATCCACAAGACAAATCAGATCAGCCGATGGGAGAGTCATTTGCAGCCTCAAGCCAAGGGACGTTGAGAAGTGCTATGCTATTCCTCCTCGCTCAGACAATTTTGCAGTAGCCATTCCAAATTGCGACAAGATATGGGAAGAGGACAATGAAAGATCATAGAGAAAAGATGCTCAAAGGTGGTTGAAAATACAAAAGACCAAGTTGAAGAAGGTTGGGCGTGGTGAATTTAAAGATGAGGTTGCTATCTTAATAACTTTGCTTAACCAGGTTACAAGTCAGAAGGAAGCACATATTTTCCAACCGTGGATGTTCTATATCATCTCTTGAATTATCGACAACAAGGAACACTTTGACTGGGCGATGTTGATCAGCGAGTGTCTTCACCAACAAATCACAGAGTTCCTCAAAATCCACGAGTTTCACATGGTGTCTTTTCTAGTCTACTTAATTGTGTTTCAAGGCAATTTAAGAACTTTGAAGACCAATGGAGCTCTTGGCTTTCAGCATGTTCACAAATATTACTCACAGTTGGAGTTTTCAAAGGCTGAACAGGATTTCAAGGTGGTGAATGATCACTTTCTCATGAAGACAGTCAAAGACCTCGATAATGAGATGCATATCAAGATTTCACCATAGGCAAAATCAGCAATGGAGAGTTGGGTGGATTGGTTCATTCAATTCCCTACTTTCACATATATCCGAGTGTATGGTTACACTGGAGAACCTCTGATGCTACCAAGGTACCCGTCAAACAAGGTCCTATTCATGGAGTTTATGAGACAAGCTCAAGAAGTTCACTCTTTTCTCCGCAATAGACACAAGTCAGCATTCACCTTTCCTTTCGTATTGGGTATATACAAGTGCAAGTTTGTTGTTGATTGCAAGTTAATGACGAACGAATTAGAAAAACTCCAGCTCAAGTATCTCACTTAGAGGCATACTTATGATCCTTTGGGTAATGAATTAATAGTTGGAGCGAAGTAATTCACACAGGGCAGTGCTTGAGGACTTTTGGGTCAATTGCGAAGATGAATTTGAGGTGCGCCGACGTCATTACTGCAGACTTACTCTTCCACGGCTTGTTGATTTCCTGTCAAAAGATGTTGAGGGTTTGTCAAATGATGACGGAGAGGTTCTTCTTAGTTCATTCATTAAAAACCAAGTTGCTCGCCAACCACTTTGCCAACCAGATTGGTATGTCAAGGAGAATACTTCAATTGAGGATCTGTCAAGATCAGTTATTAAGACAAGCATGTACTTCTTGGAGAGCAAGAGGAAGCAAAGGACAGTTCTAGTTTTAGAGCCGCCAATAGGGTTTTCTTCACAACCTTCTACTTCTAGGTCGAGGCCTCGAGTTAAAGTTGTCTTGAAGCCGCCTAAAGGTGTCAAAGTTAGTGGGAACTCAAAGGGGAAAAGCATCACTAAGCAGAAGAAGGTTAAGAAAGCGCCAAAAATTCCAGTGGAACCAGTGGTACAAGTTGAGGCCGATTCATCATCTCCTAGTCCACCATTCTCTCCACAGTTGTCTCCTATTAATATCGACTCGAAGCCAAAATCGTCAGTTCATGAGACTTTCATTCCAATTGATCCACCAGTGATTGACGCGGCAGGAGTAGTTTCTCCTCGAGAGGACAACATTGATCATTCGTGTTGGCTCGAGAGGTCTTTGGGAAGACAGAGGCGTAGACCTTCATACCAGCTTGATTTATCTGAGTTTGGCGATCCTTATCAGGATAGGTCGAACAAGAGAGTCAAGAAGTAGGTGCATATTGAGAAGACTCCTGAAGCAGAGATCGTTGTTGAGGTTGCTACACCGCCAGAGGGCAAGAACCTAGATGAAGTTGAGGCTGGTGATTTCACCTTCGTCAAAGCAGAGCTTGGCAGGAGCACTCAGCATGTGGACGTGAGCCTTTTCAAGGTTGTCGCGAGTAATTTGGAAGAGCGTGTCATGAAGGACAGAGAAGATAAGGCAGCCCTCAAAGCTGAAATCAGGCAGCTCCGACAGTACATCTCATATCTACTTCATGGAAACGCAAGAAAAGCACCAATGCTCCCACAGCTTCGAGAGGCACCTGTAGATCAGCAAAGACTTAGTCATTTAGTCAATCACGGGAAGCTCTTGGACAATTGGATTGAGAACTTCATTGTTGCAGGTCGATACCTCCTCACAAAGTGGTATCAGTTGAGGTACGAGGCACATGATCTTCATCAGAGGATCCAACAGCTCGAGATATCCATAGCAGAATGCAAGTCGAAAGACTTGATACTCATATCTCAGTTGGAAGTTGCACATGACGCCATTGTAGCAAAGGAGGATAAGAAGGTGGTTTTTGCTTGGAGAGAACATCTTTTCAAAGTGGAGACATATGATAGAATCTCTACAAAGGTGGCCGCACTCAAGGAGAATGTTGTTGCAGCTCTCAAACTCATCAACGATTTTATCACTCAGATCCCATGTCACTATCGTCGTGAGAGTGGTACATGCGCTGAGTTGGATGCAATACAGGCTGAGTTCGAGAAGTTGGTTCGTGATAACCTAGGTGGAGATCCTAAGGCATCCAAGTTGGATCACTTTGCAGTGATGACAACTAATTCAACAAGGCGACTACAGAAGTCAGAGAATGTTTGAGGGAAATCAAGGATGGAGAGGAGTTGAACAGGCAGTTCATCATCGTGGATAGCGTCAGAGTGCTAGAGGACGAGACCATCGACAAGTTCCTGGACAAGGTGATAGACAAAGAGGGCTTGTAGAAGACAGCCAATTAGAACCTGCAGTTATTTTCAAGGATAGAGTCAGAAGCGGCAGTTAACTCAACGTCATTTCTTGAGTTCCCATTGCTGATCTCATTCTTGGAGATATCTTCGCAGGAGGATGGACTTTCAATTAGGATCCAGTTGACTGATGTTAGTTATTAGTTAGCTTTCATTTCAATAAGGACGTGCATGTTGCACATGTCCATTTAGTCTAGTTTGTTTCGGTTAACTGATGGTAGCTTTCCAGTTAACTGTATAGTTTCATTTGATTAGACTTAGAGAATAAATTCTTGCATGCTTGCAAGACTGATTGTAAACTCAAGGTGATTTTAGGGTTCCCTACACCTTGGAGTTCTATAAATAAGGGCATCCTTGCTCATTTGTAATTAACTTTTGCTTGATACCGTACATACTAAGCCAACTCTTGCCTATAGTATTGCTATTTGTGTATCTGTTCACAAACCATTCATTGGGATAGAGAGTTGCTGCGTTGTCGGCAATATTCCTATGTTCAATATCGGTTCACCTTTGAGCTTTTATTAGTAATAAACAAATTGTTGAGCCACCTTGCCGTGCAATGTTACTTGTAATGGTTCATCTTTGTTCAATATAATACTGGTTGATCGTTTATTTGTGTGATAGGTCCTTCATACAATCTGATGTCCTAGGTTATATTTGTGATTAATAAATCTGTTTCATATCTACACCTCGGATAGGAGTCGTCTCCTCCTTGGGAGTTTAGAAGTAGGTTTATCGTGTTGTGTTGTGATTAATAATCTTTGTTTCATATCTACACCTCGGATAGGAGTCGTCTCCTCCTTGGGAATTTAGAAGTAGAGATTGTCACTTGATGTTGTTGCCAATAACCTTTCTTTCAGCCTACACCTCGGATAGGAGTCGTCTCCTCCTTGGGAATCCTGACTTAAATTTTATCATCCAAATACTCCCTGCTCCTAATTCCTCATGCTCTGTTTCTCGAGGAATAGGATAGATTAAAAGCATTTAGTTAGTTGTAGTTAAGATCTGCAAAACTAGAGAAAAACCTTAACTGCAATGTTCTTGGTTTCCTTAACCTTGTGCCTCTTCCAACTGAGTCAAAAAGATAGGATTTAGAATCATTTACTTTTTCACGCATATCAGCAAGAGAGGGAGCTTCCCCTCCTAATTTGAAGAGCAGTCATTATGCACTGTGCATAGCTGTCCGTTGCCAATACGCACTCCAAAGGTGTGAATTGCAACGCCAACATAACCATTGCATATTTTTTTCTAAATTTAAAAAATTCTTCATAGTTTTTTTATATTTTTCATCTCTAAGTACGTTTCCAATGTACCAATACCCAACTCCATCTCTTGTACTAGTACCTAACCCTATCTCTTGTACCAATACCTATCTCCATCTCCTAGTAAAATTAGACGACATTAGAATGCTCAAGTTACATATCCTATTTACTAGCATTGCTTCCACAATAATAATATTGTTCAAATTTCTCTATAAGGAATCTGACATGTTTAACACAAGGTTGAGACATGCCAAAAAACAACTTGGATTAGTAAAAGAATATCAAGGGAAATTCAATTTTCCCTCTATGGGGATGGAGATGGTGTCAATGGAGAGATTTGTTCTCTATTTGATGATAAAAAAACAACAATTTAGCTAAGCTCAAAGCACATAAAAATTGAATACATTAATTTTACATCTAAAACTTTCAAATAAATGAGTGTAAAGCATTGTGTTGGGACTCCACAAATCTCAACAAGGCCTTGTAGATCCGATTTTGTGGCACATGCCACCTCAAGTTGCAAATTGCCACATTTGCCATTGAGACTAGCAAGTCTGACAATCCTTTAATAAAACCAAAAAAATTAAAACATGCTTAAATTAAAAAATTAAAAATAAAGGCCACCTAGACTTTAAAACACCTAAATCTCTTTTTCACCCTAAGTTCACTTACCCATTCTATTTTTTCAATCTCACTCTCAATTGATTTGGTTTGGAAGTGATTATCTATGTGCAAGGACAAAACACAGTTTGATCCTTGAGAATGGTATGCATAGAAAAGTGATTTGCAACTAGCATCAATATTCCATTGCAAGATTCAACATGGATTTATATCTTACATATCCAGATCATATCACTATATGCATCTAAATGCTTAACCAATCCACAAAACCATAGTGCAACCAAAACTATGCTTATGAATTCAATATACAAATACTATTGAACTTGTATACAATTGATTCTCATTGACTTGTGCTATGAGATGTTAGAAATTTGCAAGGAAAATGACAGACAAGTAATAGAAAACAACATCAACATAGTGATATACCCTAGAGGAAACCAATTAGGGAAAAAACGCCAGCAAATACCCACAATCAATCAATTGTACATGTTTACTCCCTTTATGAGAGACACTAATATACCGACAACAACACTTCTTCTCATTTCCGCATAGTGAACACAATGACTCCATACCATCAAAGTATCTCTAGAACCATGCTAATCAACTGCAACCTTTAATTACCAAACATCTAGCATAAGAATTAGAATACAAATCTCAAATGCATTCAAAATTCTCACAAAGCTCTTATAACTCCCTAAGCACCTTCCCAAACACGAGAGAATAAGCACAACAAGAGGAATTGAAACATCCCCCACAGAAGTGGAAGTTGCACCAATTTAATTTCACAAAAGAGGTTCAGTTCTGTGGCTTTGTTATACATGGGATGTTTACGCCTGCTGATAAAATGCTTTGCTGGCCCTGTTCCCATAGGTGATGTTTTCTACGGCTGCTATAATACTCATTGTTAGACATTTCCTTCCATTTATTCACACTTTTCCTGTTCAAATCCTGCTCTGGAATTCATTTCTGATGGCTGATCCACTCAATATCCAGCATGAAAGCACATTATAAAGAGTTTGCATTCTTCTTATCACATTTTCAAGCATTTAGAAGAGGTGAACATTTACTAAGTTCTAACCCTTCCCTTCCTACATTCTTTCAAACTTCCATGTTTCTCCCTTGCCTCATTCTTTCTCTCTTCTTTTTTTCTTCTCCATTCTTTCTAATGTTTTAATTTGTAGAATCTAAATTTCAAATCTAAAAAGAATAAACCATAGGTTTTAAACTTTTTCCTGTTACTTGTTTAAATTTTTGCTTTTCTTTTTTTTAATTCTATTTTGTGACCCTAGCATTGTTTTTTTCTCTGTTTTCAAAGTTTTTGAATGTAGATCCCACAAAAAAGAGCCTTAATGGAAGGATGGCACTTAGAAACTAAGAAAGGACAGGTCTTTTGCAAATATTGTTGTGTTAAGTTTTAAGGAGGTGGCATTAATCACCTCAAATACCACCTTATCCACATACCTATATGTGACATTGCACTGTCAAAAGAAGCTGAACCACAAAGCTTAAAGTTTTCAAGGAAGGCCCAGAAAGCAAGGTAAAATGAACAGATAATTGCCCGTTTTGCTCCTCCCCAGTTCCTAGATTGAATTCTACTAACATTGGGCATAGATTCCATCATTCAAAATGATTTGATATGGAATACACATAATAAGTTTCTCCACTTAAATTTCACAATTGTTTTCTTTAAATTGCCAATATTCGACTAGGTCTACATGTGAGTCCAAGTCTGAATTAAAAAGCAGCTTGCCAATATTATGCCAAGCCCAAGTCTCAACTCTATTGAAGAGAGTTTATACAGTGCCAATAAACCAAAGTTATACCCTGGAACAAGTCAGGGTTCATACTCCATAGTGACAAGAACAGAATGTATCAATTTTATGCTTCATACCTCTAGCATGCAATGACTTTGAACTCCTTAAATATATACCTCATTCTAAATTAAGCTAATATGCAGCTATTCAGTTGCATTGTGTATGCCTTAGTTGTGGTCTCTTAAATTGAACAACACACCTTGTTACATGCTCGTCCAAGCAAGGAATATACAAATAATGTCTACTTCAAAATTAAATGTTCACCTTACCCAACAACATTCAGTACACATAATAACAAAAAATAAATCCAGTGATCTCTTGTGTAGCCACCAATAATAAAAGGCACAGTTACCGGTCTGACTAAACAGGCACTAGTTTGATCAAATCCAACATTTTTGGTTTGGTTTCAAAACTATAGATTATAAATGTAAACCTGTGTTGCACACGGACAGATCCCCACCCCTCAAACCCCCCCATCCCATCCCTTGAGGCATTTCGGGGACGACGGAACATTAGGGGACGTCCCTTGGCCATCTCCCCCAACTGAGAAAATGTGGAAATGTCCCGGAACATGTCCCTAAAATTGGGGATGCCTGGCTATCCCTAAGGCAGCCGGGGACATCTCAAACATCCCTCAACCATCCCAGGGACAGCCAGGCATCCCCTGTGGAAAAGCAATTTTTTATAATGTTCTAAAAAAAATCATTCATCACATTAAAAAAAAGACTGTTAAATATATCGTGACAGCCTTATAAGAGCAGCAATAAATATATCATGACAGCACTATAACAGCAATTAAATTAATCGTGACAGCAACAACTATAGTATAACATGATTCAGATTCATAGTTAATGATATAATTTATATAACAGTTATAATTTAGATTTCTGATTTCATTGTTCAAAAAAGTCTCAAGCTTCAAAATTCTTGATATAGTATTAGAGTCAGTTACTATTGTCAGTTGCAAAAGAGATTAAAGGTGCATTTGCCATGGTTTGGTATAGTGTGGCATTGTGTGAGAAGTACAAACAAATATTTTCTTTTTGGAATGTGGTTGTCATGCAGGCTTCTGCAGACGTCATCCAACATGATTTTAACGTTGTCACATTTTATTGCTGCTGTTATACTGCTGTTCATTAACTTGTAGAAATCTCTCTCTCTCTCTCTCTCTCTCTCTCTCTCTCTCTCTCTATCTATCTATATATATATATTATTGCCCTCCCCAAAAATAGCCCTTGGACTGCCATCCCCAAAACACCCGTCCCATCATCCCCATCCTATAAAGGCCATGGAACATAGATGTAAACACATCAACAAAAGGAAAAAAAGTTTACCAAAATCCAAAAACTAAATTTTCCCCTCCTGAACTAAGCCAAACATTTTTTATCTCATAATTCAAAGCTTCAACTTCCAAATATTTTTCTCCTCCTGTTTATACTGACCCTTTCGTACCTGATGAGTATTACTTAAAGTAAGAGGTCACACAAAGACAAAAAGCACCTTTTGTAATTTATATTTTTCAACCAAAATTTTCTTGAATGGACCAACCTTGAAAACACAAAGCTCAAAACTGAACACAATTCTGTTTTGTAAGTTATATATTTACCTCATCCTCATTGCATTTCGATCTGCCTCTGCTGCCGCTGCTATTGATGCCATTGCCTGCATCAGATTCAAGTAAGCAATATCTTCTGCACAATAATCTAAAGTACATTCTTCTAAAACAGACAAATAAAATATTTACATTATCTAATTATCTTTGAGTCAATGTATCTACTTCTAAATTATTACAGTGGTTTGTTGTTAATAAGCACATATTACCCCAAAACTGGTGAGATTGACAAAGACATGCAAATGACAGTTACACAAGCCAGGAACATCCTAATCGATTGCAAAGCATATGTTATTAGCAATCAGTATATATGATTACAAAAGGAAGTGACTGACAGATTAAGAAACAGGACTGTTGCACAAAAACGTATGGCTACTTTCTACTAAGATGTCCTTCAAACAGTGCAAAAAAGAAAACCAAACATCAAGGAGGCCCATGAGAGACATTAAGAAACTATCTTACAAAACATGCATATCAGGATAGCAGCAGAAAAGAATGAGGTGTGCCGTCACCAATTGCAAAGCACCCTGCCTCAGAACAAATGGTTCATACTTCATACAACTACACATAAAACTTCCCCAAACTTATAAATCCTTTTTGTCTAGTAAAGCATAGAAAAAGCATAACAATAGAGCTTCTTCCTTTCACAAGAAGAGTGAGTTAAACATCACTACAGTTAAAAAGCATATGTATAGCATCCTAGATCCATCTATGCCTGTGATGTCTGCTATGAGCCAAACTTCAATCTCTTTTAACTTTGATTCTTGAAATATCATTTTATTCATTAGACACGTGATAAATTTAACAAGAACATATAAAATATGGGAAGTTCTCATGCCTTGACTATTAAAATACATTACAAGTAGTGAACCAAATATTCTAAAGAAGACTCAATCCACAAGCATAGATTGTATGAATGGTCAACCTCTGCCTGTAAAATAACAGTCACAATCTGCAGCAATCAATTAAGACAAACAGACACCCCAAATAAATTAACAGTTGTGTCCACCTCCATATCTCAAAGAATAAAAGTATTCAAGCTTTAAATTAGTTAAATAGATCAGGCCTTAAACCCCACAAGTATGAAATCAACTAATGAGATCCAAAGCGCCAATATGTCAAGTTCTAACCGAATCTACAGAATTTAATGAAGAAAAAGAGACTTGCTCAAAATGACTAAGCTTCTGGGAAACAATTCCAATGTAGACTTCCAAATGTGTTGGTGACAAGTTGATTTTGAGCAGAAAATGCATGTAACTCACTTCCGTGTATCACTACCTCTCTTCAAAACATATTATGGGAGTTCATTTCCAAATCAAGATTGGTTTTTATACTTGTTGAAATATTGATTTTGCCAAGCTCGTGGAAAAAGAAATCCCTAAGTATAACCTTGTCAATATGAGAAAAAGGAAATCCCTAAGTATAACCTTGTCGATATGAGAAAAAGTTATATTTCAATGTAATAGGGTTCTTGAAGGCATTCAAGGCAAAAGTCACAAGCATTTCCCCTATCCAAAAGGCTTCTAGGCTGGCTGTTCTAATGAAGCTGAAGTCCAAAGAAAAGATTTTTTCCAAATGACCTTAGAACAAATTAAGGCCTTCAATTTGAAGGAGATTTCCAAAGGGGATCACTAATGTTGGCAATAAGATAAGAGTCTTCAAACTCTTTCCAAAGAAAAAAAAAATTCTCAATCCACTTCCTAGTGTTGAATGGTCACAACCTAAGGTGTAACCTAACAAGACAAGCAATTTTTTATTGCTCTTCACTCTAGCTTGATCAAAGATTTTCCAAGTGTTCAAAGTCAAAGGCAAAGACTACTATCAACAACTATGTTACTGGGTTCTTGAAAAATGCCCGTTGTACCCGTGTGGGTTTGGTACAATTCTAATCCCTTATGGGTATGGGTCCACCCTCGAGTATGCCCAAGGTACCACTCGAGGAACCCAAGCAGTACCTTGAGCATACTTGGAGCATACTCGAGAGAACCCCGAGGTACATGCGACCTATGGGCCTTAAAAAAAATATATAGAACATAAAATAAAATAAAAAGCATTCTTTAAACAAAATAGCTTCCCAATATCATTGCTCACCCTAAAAAGTGGATTTTAACAAGTTTGCAACTCATTTAACAAACACAAAAGGTTAAAACTGCATTTTTTTCCTCCAAGTTGGCATTGCTAGGTTTTGAAGGTTGGTTCATTTTATTTTTTTGAAGGTGAGGGCTACAAGGAGTTAAACCTACACCAATAGGGTTTTTTTTAGATTGTAGGAATTGGGTAGCCCCCCTTATAAACTGCAGCACACCTAGTAAAATTTTTACATGTGACCGGTGACGCTGGGACGACACGCCCTCTGATACCACGAGGGTGTGGGGGAGACTGGACCTCATAACTTCTTGCCTACAACAAGATGCTTTAGCCAATTGAGCCAAGGCCCCCACCCCTAACCTACACCAATAGGTTAAGAATAGCTGCATAAAGAAGATTTAACCATCAAAGGTGAGTAAATCTTTCTTTTTTTCAAGTTTTCAATAATTTTTTTGAAGATTTTTCAAGTTATTTTATTTTTATTTTTTCAGTGGTAGTTAATTTGTAATGTTTTTTTATTTTAGGTTCATACCTAAGTTGCCGAATTGGATACGGGTATGGGTACAATACTCAGATACAACATATTTTGAGGGTGAGACTAGGTACGTTCGTACAAAAAAATGAATATAATATATAAATATCATATATTAATATAGACTATATACAATTATATTTTATTATTTAACAATATAGTATATAATACTATATTTAATTTTAGTATTTTAATTTAGTCATACAAATTAAAAATAAAAAATAAATTTCAAATTATATAATATTTAAATATACTATTTAATAAATTTACTAAATTCTATAATATACTAAATTTTTGAAAATTATATATATTCATATATAATTATGTTTTAATTAGTAATACATATAAACTATATGTATTTATATATGTATAATTATATTTAATAAATTAGTAATATTAAATACTATTATGTATTAATTTAATAATATATAAACTATATATTTGTATAGGTATAATATATTTAATAAATTAATGATATTAAATATAGTATTTATTCATACTATTTAATAAATTATATAAATAATAATATACTCAATATATAAATAATATTAAAGTTCAAACAATAAATTAGGTTTTTAAATAATATTAAATAATAATGCTTGAGCTCACTGGAGCAAAAACGCTTCCACATCCCTTGCTATATGGGAGGAGGGCACAAAAGGACTTTGGGCCTAAACTTCTATATTTTGAAGTATGGAAAAAACGTCTATAACCCTTTTACTTGATCACTATCATCGATTCCTTGACTCCTCCAATTGAGGCGAGGAGTATAGATTTCACCAACTAGACTTTCTATCTATTGACCCCTACTTAGGTTTTAATAAATAATAATATTAAACAAAACAAGGTTTTTAATACATCACAGACGGAATCGCGTAGGTAGAAGAGGTGTTTAGCGGAATTATCTCGACAAGCAAAATGTAGTACCTAGAGCAATTTCGTAGACGTTTTGGGAGAGATTCCAATTCCAAGACATTTCATACCCGAAATTGACAGGGAAATCAACTAATTTGGCAACATAGGTTCATACAAAATGGCTGGTAGTTCTAGTTTAGTTGCCCCAAATGTTGAGAGTTCATTTAAATTGGATGCATCATAACCCCTTTGGCGACATACAACAATGATTCAACAACTTCTTGGTGGTGGGGGTTATCTTTGGTGTTGTAGCCAATGTGGAAAAAAGTATAAGAGCTCGTACATTCGAGTGAAAGCTCACTTTTGTGCTATTCCTTTATCGGGAATAAAAGATTATCGTTGACCATTGGAACAAGATGACCACCCCCTTACATCTCATAGCATTTACTTTGCCGCCAAAGTATTATAGCGAAGAGATACTTTCATGGCCAAGGAGGGTGACATTATATAGGGATGAAGAGGTTGCTACTAGCTACAAGGCTGCATTTAGAAAGATATTCAAAATATTGTCTTGAGCAAGTTTGGCCACTTCATATCTTCAAAGATATCATGATATTTCTACTCTTCGAGACAAATATAAGAATGATGCTCATGATTGGTGGTATCAACATATGGTCGAGGCTCCATTTCCTACAGCCTCTTGAAAATTCTCTCCCATGTATGTATTTTCTCAATTTTCATTCGATGCTATTATGCTGTATATTATATTTTATAAATATATAATTTTATAATTTATGTTTTGAATTTATAAAATTAAATACTAAAGCTTGTATGCAAATTCAACAAGCTGCAAGTTCTTCTTTATTTAAGTGGAATTAGAGTCCATACTCCTTCATCCACTTGGTTAAGGGCAACTATTTGGGTGCAAAAAAAAATAGAGGATTTGGTCTATGTACACTCCAACCTTCATCTCTTGTCACATAAGATGCCTAAATACAATGAGGGTGTGACAAAGAATTGGGATCTAAGTCTTGAGTGTGCTGATTTAAATGCTACAGTTGCACAACTTGCTGAAGTCTCTATAGATAAGGCAGCTTCTACATGTGACACAGCTAGTGGGAGTGGCACTCCAATTGAAATGTTAACCTTGATGAAGAAGAATATGAACATTGAAGACTATTAAATGTTGGTTGTAATTTTGAATTTTCATTGTGTAATGACATTTTGCGACTTGAATATTTTCATTTTTGCAAATTATGAATGTGATATTTAAATATTCTATTTATTGGCAATTATGAGTATATGTATATATATATATATATATTCATGTACCCATACCCAAGGGAAAAAAAACTGCCCTAACACTGCATTGAGTTCTAGTACCCATACCCGTACCCATACCAGAACTGGTAACTTAGATCACCAGTGATGCACAAAAAAGACAAGGAGTATATCAGCCAAGCACCTCCCATGATTTCTCATGCTTCTGATGTGGCCGGTGCAACAAGTTGAGATGGAGAAGATGATGAGACAAGGAAACAAATAAAATTGGAGACTCCTTGTAGTGGTGCCTACATGAAGAGGCCCAAGAAAAACTTTGTAATAATATCTTCCAACGGATTACAGGGGCTATTAACCCCTCCTATTGTGATGAGTTCCTCTTCCTCCACTTAGAGGTATAGTGCCTTGTTTTAATTGACAATACAACTTAACAATATTTGTCAACTGTTCAAAGTCAAAAGCATGTTACAAGCAGTACTTCTCCCCTATTTTCTGGACATTCAAATCCATAAAACTCTAAATTGCCTCCATCACTTTTTTCTTCATGAAAATTCATAATGTTGAGAACAATCTTCATTAAAATCACTAAATGCTTTATCCATCCCTTCAGTAACCCAATCCCACGCTTCTCCTCCAAAACAAGTAAGAATCTCCCCTTAAATAGGTGAAAATCTTTGTCCTGCATGATGTTGCAAAACATTATTTTGTCTTTGACAAAATAATTTGTTAAGACATAAATGTGCATATTTTGGCTTTCCTGCACCGCTGGTCACATTAAAAAGTCTACCAGGCGCACTGCAGTTTATAGGGGGTCGTGCTACCCAATTCCTGCAGTCTAAAAAAAAATGTTTTGGCTTTCCTGCTAAATCAACCCAAACCATATAATGCAAAAGCATAAAATAATCATGTTATGTGCTCAAACAGAAATCTGCAAACATATTAAAATCCAGCAGATCATATGTGAGGGTTCAGAAATTCTGAAAATAGAGATGAATTCATGAAAAAAAAAGAATTCCGTTATGAAAATGGAAATTTGAATGGAATGGAAATTCTGAGACACTTCAAGAATTCTGTGACTGTAAATGCCTAATTCTGATATAAATGTAATATTTGAATCTAAATAATTGTGATGCAACTAGAACATTATGAAACTTCTGAAAGCAGAAATCTTAAACTTATGAAAAGAGACTTCTGAAATTTCCGAAGAACTAAAATCTGTAACTGCTAAAAAGCTGAAATCTGTAGCAGCTGAAAATGCGAACTGAATTACTTGTTTGGTTTCTAAAACTCATACAGAAAACAGAGCTTAATATTATTGTAAAACAGTTCAAATAATTTATTTAAAGGAGAGAAAACTTTACTAAAGGAATGGGACACAGTCTCAAAAATCCAAGGCAGGCTGCCGTCATTTACCCCAAGATAATGAAATCATTGTAGACTTGTGCACAACTACTTCCATCCAAAACATAAACACGCTTCTAAGACCTAAGGACTTACTTATAACTACTGTCCCTAAATGATTTATTCACTTATATACATCTATCATGTCATACCAAACAATCTAGATACATTGAGAATTGACACATTGATCAAATATTTGGGCTGTACGGCCCACCATCCAAAAGGGCAAGTTCATCCATTAACTACAAACATGCTGTTCCCATGTGCATAAAAAGGGTGGGTTGAGCCCACTACCTAATGATACCATTAATATTGGCATAGAACAAAAGATTCATCTGTCTGAGAAGTTATTTCTGACATTTCTTTGTCTCTACCTGGTGGAATTCTGTAGGACAAGTCTTGAAATACATCCTTGGTCAACTTAAGATACTTGTAAGGAGGAACAATGACTACTTGGGATAGATTTTCCAACACCATATCATGCACTTTTCATTTGTAATAACAACTTCTGGGACAGATCTTGGAACAACTCTGCAAACTTTAGGTAGAGCACTTCCATATACTGAGGGTCCATGTATTTTTGCTTGACAATTGACATGAAAGCCTTCCACTTAATTGCAATGGAAAATTAAACATGGCCCCCCTTGGAAAGCTGTTTGTCCATCTCATGAGTTAAGATTGGTTTTTTTAGCCTAATTACAACCCTCTAACAGTGCTCAGTTTCTAGTCTCTCTCAAACTCCATTTACAACTATTTAACATCCATTTGAATTCCACCTGAAGTCTTGAGCCACATTGATCCCATGAACACATGAACTACTGCCAAAGGTAAAAGACAAAAATCAAAGCTGAGCTCGTAGTTGTCAAAGATGTGATTCAAATCCCTTTCCCCTACCCTTACACTCGATCATCATTTTCTTGACCATTGCCAGAAGAATTTGTTATCCTGCTAACATTTCCAAAACTATTGCTGTTGGAAGAACATCAGAGCAAACTTGGGTTCATACTTAAGCCAGGCAGCTGTGTGCTTCATCATACATGTATTTTCATCACCTCCATTTGATTACCACATAAATGCCTTTACAAGATTTTATGTTCCAATCTTCACTGCCCATCTAGAGTTTTGTATCTGCATCTCTTCAGAATCTGTGTCAAAATGTCGAGCCGTAAATTTAGATCTTTGATAGATATTGAGGTTTCTATGCATAGAAACTCGTCTAAGAACTTCCGTATTTGTTCATACCATTTATACTATCCTTCTTCTAGATCCAGCCAAATTTTCACCTCCAAGACATCCACCCTCTGCATATAGTGTGCAGCAATCCATACATTTGACTTGTGCTTCTCCCAATGGAAGTTTTAATTAAATCTATAAAAAAAATATCCTCCAATGCTTTTTCTGTAAAGTTGGCAACCATAAAAGGCCAGAAAAGTGCTCTGATACCAATTGTTATACCTCAGATTGATCCCTATGCCAAAAGATCAAGATCAAAATCAAGAACTAAGGCATGCACAGAAACAACCTTCCAAGCAGATATAGTTTACTTGAGGTAGCAGATACCTAGTGCTGTCATCAGATATTTAAATGTGTATCAGGATATGCACAAATTACCCTTTTTATGTTGATGAAAAACTTTATTAAAGGAATTCAGATGATATATGGGTAAAACAGATAACCAAGATTTGATTGGCACTGTATTTATTTACCAGTATTACACCATTGCCAGCTGTACTAGAAATATTACTAGCATGAATAGAAGGTGCGTGAGAAAGGAAAAATGTTAAATCTTAAGGAACCCATAATTAGTTATTAGACAGAAAGCTGCAAATGCATGTATGAAATGTGATGAACCTTCACAATTTAACCTAATAAAACTTGTAGCAAAAAGAAAATGTACAATTATGCACAAGGCCTAAATGAAAAAATGAAAAGATACTTCCTTAATATTTGAGAATGCACAACAACTTTTTCATGGATTTCCTGAATTATAATGTCTTATAAAACATTTCTCAAACATCTGTTACAACAAGTGAAAGTTGCATCACTGAGCTATGCTTTATGCACCTAGCTAAATATGTAGGACTAGACCTTTGAGTTCTTTCTCTAATCCATCATTTTACTGCAACCTAGAATGGAGAGGGAGAACAACAGAAAATTAAAAAAAGACCACAAAAAAATCAATACATAACAACAGAAACTACAATCCAGACGGGTTACCCAGGGAAAAAACTAATCACGAGTGTGGTTTTCTGCTGAGCTCTTTTACCAGCTGGAATAGAGTGGACAGCAATGCTCCCTGGGAACACATCCCCTAACAAAGATGATCCCACCCCACATATGGAACATTTTGGGGATGCAAGGACGGGTAGGAAACATCTCCACCCCATCCTCTATCGTGCAGAAAAATCGGAAATGCCCCCAGTACATGCAAACTTTTATAAGGGACGACTGGGTACATTAGGAGATGGCTAGCCATCCTCTATCATGCAGAAAAATCGGAAATGTCCCCAGTACATGCAAACTTTTATAAGGGACGACTGGGTACATTAGGAGATGGCTAGCCATTAGCCATCCTCCAACGTACCCAGGCACATTTTTAGTTACTTTTAAAAAAAAGCTTACAACTTTTCAAGAATGTTTGGTTTATAACATGTCCTCTTAAGATTTACAAAAAATCAAAAAGCATTTATGTTTATTAACCCTCTATTAATCAGGATTAAGTGCAACAGTCATGCCCCACGCTAAAAGACATCATGGCTAGGGCTTTAACAGTACTAGCACTGAACTACCATTAGAAAAGATCAAAATCTTTTTGTCTAATAGAGTTTGCAAGCCTCAGATTTATCTAAAGTTTTCATGTCATTTGTCTAGACCTTTTTAACATGAAGTAGAGACAACTCAAATTCATCTTTTATGTTGTATCTATGTCATCAACCTTGAAACTTGGTTGTTACCGAGCTGCACATTACTTAGCATGAGTCCACGACAATTGTAACTAAAGTCTGACCAAGTAATAGACCAATGAGTAATCATGATCACAAAGGGCCCCTATCAATAGGACAAATGTTTGTCTTTTATCTGCTCCTATATGATATGAATGTCAATATATGGGTGGGACCACATCTCAAGTGTGTCCTTTATAAAACATTTTTAATATTTGAGAAATTTTAAAATATCTATTACAAAAATTTTGCCATGGTTTAAATTTTAGATCATGATGAACCAAAGTCATTGAATGTCAGTTCACGCTAAACTCTTCTCATTCTATTTACTACTTGAAAGGAGATGACTTTAGTTGCGCCACGCTGGTAGGAGAAATCAGAGGCTAATGTTGTTGTGGCAGAGCTAAGGCAACTGGAGCAAGTGGATTCAAAACACTCAAGAATGCATGTTTGATATCATTCCATCTTTGGAGTGGCGGGGATCTAAATTTCTTGTAGAGCCATTTCCACAACAAGAGGTTCTTCATATATTCCATTTAATTCTACTCATAAATTCTTCTATCCTTGTGGTTAGTACTTCCCTCTCAGATAAATCTATCTAGCAGTCCATAATTATACTTTTAGCCTTTTTACCATTCATCGTTGAGTGCTTTGTCATTTCAGTGGTTAACTCCTTGGCCTTCTTAAGAGTTTTGTGTTGGTGCCACAAAATTAGAAGGCTCCTCTTAATCAATTCATTTATACTTTCATGCACCTATAACACTTTCACATCTACCCCAATGGCCACTACCTTACATCATTAGTCGCTTCTTCCTTTATTTTGTACATCTTGGCCTCAACAATAGTGTTGATGTTAAACTTCAATGAATTTCTTTTAAATTAAAATAATGAAAACAAGGAAGATATATGGAAGCCTCCTCCATGTACTTAGTCATCTGTGTTCAGATTGGGCAGACTACATCTCTCAATTCACTTGCCCTATACTTTATTCTATGGATAGTATGACAGATGCCAATCAGATTGTATGCATACCATAATCCTGGTCCAGAGTATTGATACAATAAACAAGTGGTGTAAGCACTAAGTTCAGTGGCAGCCTTCTTCTTTCTTCAGTCCACTCAATCTTTAATTGAGCTCCAAATAGATTGGCTCCAATCTTTGGGTATACAACTTTTAAATGATGTGTCTGGTAAGGCAATTTTTCTATGTTCTTCGAATTTTCTTCTTCCACACTTAAATCTTCCTTAAGATTCTTGACCATGATCCTAAATATTTGAGTTGGTATTGCTGAATCAGACTTTTTCTATGCTGATTAGAATTCATACCCTCGCCTTTTTTCTTTGGGATTCTAACAGACTCTTCCATCAGTGGCTTTCTTAGTGGCCTTTGAAGTGCATCTTCTTGCCTTGCATTGGAGAGTCACCATCCTACTTTACAACTAAACTATTTTCTCTTTAGTCCCAAGGATTTCTATAAAAATAGCTTGTCCTCTTCATCAAAAGCATTTTCTTTAATCAACCTCCTTATCAGATAGACTCTAGGTCCACTGGAGGGTCATCTTCTTCCATAGGCCAGCCCCTGACAATGGCCAATGCTTCCTATGAAGCAGGATTCTTTAAAACCACCAAGTCCCACTTTGTGTGCCCATTTGACAAGCTTTTTCTTTTTTTGAATTGTAAGGTCTCGTAATCAACTCTTCAAATTCAAGATTTCTTAATATCTTGTCATGGTAGAGTGTTATCAGCTTCTTCACTATATCTAAAAACCTCAAGAATTCTTGTGAAACTCTAATCAAGCTTCACCTCTATGAAGCTGACCCTGCTAAATGTGTACCAGCAGTGAAAATTTATCAGATAAATTCTAAGGTAAACTGTCCTATTGCCTGCAAACTTTGGCAAGGTGTAGGGGTTGGCTGCCAATCCAAAAACCCTAGCATATGACTTAGAGCACTCAATATACCAATGGGCAATTTTCCTGCCCTACCATGGGTTCACTTATCCTATTAGCCCCCTCAACATTGTTTTACAAAAAACCAAAGATTAAGCCTTTAGCATACAATTTTTCAGCAAACAGTATGTAGTCTTTTCCACTAGATTTCCACTTCAATTGTTTGCAACCTTCTTAAATGGGTTGAAATTATGTATTTGTATAGAATCCCTAAAACACAAACTTGTCCAAATTTTGGAGGATACACAAGTAGTTAGGAAAAAAGTAATACCAGAACTCAACAACAAGTAAAAATGAGCCATATGGAAATGCACATTCTTGGTATTTCCCCCCACCAAACCATAAGTCTTTGTGTCTAGACTCTAGGCTATCACAAATGATATTAGAAACTACAGGGATCATAAACAAGTGCAAATATGCCCCATTTCTTAAACCCATTACTGTGATAACATATCAATATTATCAAGCATATATTGATCGAAACAAACAACAATGTCGGAGATTTGGCCTTGAGGTGTCTTCTTCCAATAGGTGGATAATTTTCCTTTGTAAGAGTCCTACTTGCTCTGGTATGTATGAAAAGCTCATTGAACATCTAACCTTATACCATTCTCAGGCAGGTATATCACTGTTCTTATACTGTTGAGCTCAATACTCAGCACAGTCTTTCCTTCATCATTGATTACAGCTCTTTCATCAGCCCTACAATGGGAGATGAGCCATCCTTCTATATCAGATATTCCATACAATTCAGGCACAAACCCTGAGTCAAGGCACTAAACCATAACCTTGTAGCACCACACCATGATCCAAGGCACTAAAACATAATCGTGTGGCCTTCAAACTCTCAAACTGCCTTATGAAACACTAAATGTCAAGATCCTTGTCAAGTTTACCCATCCTGCAGTCTCCAATATTTTCCCATTCATCCACCATGTTGTTTTCCAATTTCATCATTAAATTATCCTAGCTCATGTATAATTATTTGGGTTGATCGTGATATGGAATCAAGCAAAGTAATAGTCACAAGTATACAAACCGATGGTGTGACAAAATCTTTGCAAATTTGCACTACAAACTTGATTAATTTTGAATAAAAGACTTGCATGTACATAAAGGCGTAAACATGCCAAATTCACAAGATTGAGAAAATCCTCAAAAGATCAACATGAATAACAAATTGGAAGAACTTTAAACTACTAGCTAACTTAGATTAACCACCTCACAAATAGGATTTTATCTTTCTATTTTTTTACATAAAATGAAAATAAAAGATAATAATAGAATATAAACTTATCCTAAGTTATCGTAAGTTCATAACACCTCTGCTATATCCTACAAATCCTCATCACTCCTCCCAATGATGGAAGCATATAAACTTATCCAAGTTCCTGTAATGTCCCCTATCCCAATTTGCCCTAGAATTTGCCTATTGATCGCAAATTGCAACAAATTAGGGTTAGGGTTTCACCTTATTAAATAAATCTCTTGGATTGGGATCTTGCATTCACCACATGAACAATATATGCAAATATGTATATATGCTTGTTAGGGTTAGACAATTTCATCGCATCCATAGATTATCAATCAATACAAACAAGTTTGGGAGAAGGGACATGATGGGTCCGCCCGAAGCCCTATGCCAAGCCTAAGAGGTTGTATACCACAACTCTCCCCCTTGGCGACTTGTACTTGCTTTCCCCATCAAGGCCACGTCTCCTGAAAGACACTTGCCAACCTATGGGAACGAGCCAAGATCACAAGTGGGCTCTTTTGGCTCCTAACACTACACCTTAGGCCCTACCTTCGTGAGGAGTTGGGTGGAGGTCGTAAGTGGGCTTTTGGCCCCTACCACTGGCACCTCAAGCCCTTACACAGGATGGGCTCCAGAGAATCAAGCACATCATATATTCTATCAAGAAATCATTCATTAAATATTCTTATTATCATATAGGCAATATGCATACATATGCAAGCAATGATCTGCAGAAAATACACCTGGTTATATTGATGCATTTGATAATAGCGACCAGTTGTGATACACGGATCTGAGTCTCTTTGTCTTCTTGATCTGTATGCTCCTCCCCCTGGATTGATCTATTCTCAATACTCAGAAGATATCGTTAGTGGAGATCAAACGAATAAGAATCTATTATCCATACTTATATTAAAGCATCATAATTACTTATAAGGCTTAATAATTGCTGCAAGCATCATTATGGCATAATCGTATACGATATACATATATTCTCCATATATATATACTTACTCTCTACTTATATCAACTAGTATTCATATATATATGTTCATAAATATCCTTTTCATATATTGATATTTATATATATATATATACTCTTCACTCATTGCATATTATTCCTTATCAGATTTATCTATATCTATGCATGTATACTTGTATGCTTATCCAAATATATATAAATATATATGTAAAATGGCTTTATGTTCTAATGCAAAACCCGTCACAGTTTGTATCACTGTTGCTGCTGTTCTAAATGCCCATCCTATTTCTGAATGTTCCCCCTCTTATAATGATCCACATAACCTTTTTATACCTTGCGAAATTCCCAAGAGGGGGGGTCCATATGGAGAGGAACGTCTCTTTTTGTTAATATCCTCTAAGCAATGTCTTTAGTATTCATGATTTCTTAATCGTCAATGCCTCTTTCCAATCGCTGCCTTGCTGCCTTAACACATATGAACCGCTGCCTTCATTTGTTAATAGTCTGATTGCATTTTTCCTTAATTTGTCTTTATTCACACCTCAGAACTCCTTTGTCTTATTCGCTGCCTTCTTTTGTTAATCCCAATCTGATCGCTGCTGTTTACTGTATATTATTTTATATATTCTATGTTAATATATTTATAAATTGAATTTTTATATTTATTGTTTTATATATATGCTTTGGTATTTATAGTATTATATTATAATGATTATTATTATAATATTATTTTAATATTTATATTATTATTTTATCTATTTATTTGTATTCTAATGTTTGAGTTTCAACTTTTTAGTGTTGCAATTTCGGGGCTATGACAGTTCCGAACACCCTTGCTATACTCTAAGAATCCTCATCACTCCTCCCAACGATAGAAGCATTGGACTCTAATGCTCTCAAAAGAGAAGGAAGAAGCTAGGGCATATGATGGTGAGAAATCCATCAAACCTGATGTGGAAGCTGATCTTGTTTGGCAACAAGGAAGTGGTGGAAAATATGGATGACACCATGCTGCAAGAAGTGGAGAATATCTCGATGCATGTGAATCCAATAGAAGAAATGTTGTAGGTGAGGAAGTGTTGTCTAGTTGCCGAAATAACCACTATAGAAAAGTGAGTGTGCCTCTTGTTGTAAAGAAATGTAGTGAACACAAGGTACACACAGCCTCTAAAATGCATAAAACAACCCCTCCTAAATGTGCAAATGTGGAAATGGTTTCAAAGTGGAAGAGGTTGAATGTGGGAGACTATGGTAGACTTGCCCAAATTCTAAATCACATGCATTCTATGAAACCCAAATGCAAAAACCCAAATCTAAATTGTTCAGGAAAATCAAAGAATCGTAGTAGGATAAATTAAACAATCTTCAATAGCTGTGTTAGTCCTTGCTATTGCATTCAATATGGTGCACTCTCCATATTGGAGAGAGATGGTCAGATCAATTAATGAAGCACCAAAAGGCTACAAAAACCCAAGCTATGAGAAGGTTCATGCCACCTTTTTAGATAAAGAAAAAAACATTATAGACAATTGCAAGTGATTCGTGCTTTATAGAAAATCTATGGAGTTTCTATCATTTGTGATAGATGGAAGAATGCTAGAAATAAGCCACTAATTCATGCTTTATAGAAAATCTATGGGGTTTCTATCATTTGTGATAGATGGAAGAATGCTAGAAATAAGCCACTAATCAATGTGATTACAATGAGCCCGAAGGGAGCAATGTTTTTGAAAACAATGGAATACAAGGCTAACGAAAAAGATACCCGATTTATTTTACCAATATTTTAATTGAAGCAATTGAGTGGTGAGGCCAAAAAATGTTGTTGAGGTGATCACAAATAATGCAAAAGTATATAGAGCAGCAAGGTTGGTCATAAAAACAAAATTTCCAAACATTTGGTGGACTCCTTGTGCAATTCACTATTTGAACTTAATGCTACAAAAAAATGGCAAAATCCAATCGATACAAAAGATTTATGAAGAAGCCAAAGAAATTCAAATTCAAATGCTTATTTGTAATCATCACATGCCACAAGCCATTTATAGACAACTCGCTAAGTTGGAGTTGTTGAAGATAAGTTTCTAAATTTTAAACTACATTTTGTATCAGAAATATTCAAACATATCATGTTCATGAAATGCTGATTTTTTTAAATATATTTAATATTTATTATATTTTTTAATTGAAGGTGATTGTGACTTACTTTGACATACACTACATTATTCTTAAAAGGCATGTGGATGTGAAATAAGCCTAAAAGAATATGGTGATCAATAATATTTAGATAGTTTAGAGACAATCCCAAACAAATAGAGTGAATAATATCAGGACACTCGTTCTTGATGATGATTGGTGGATTCAATTAGACTACTTGCTCTCTTTCACTGAACTAATATACACCCTCAATCGCCATTATAACACAGATAAGCCAATATTGGGTAACATTTATGCCTGCATAGATATAATGGTGGAGTAGATTAGAAACATAATCATAGCAAAAGAGTAAAACCCCTTTGAATTTTTTTATAAGCAAAATAGATGAAGTCATCAAGAAGAGTTGGCATAAAATGATCTCATTCGAAACCTTTGATATATGCTTTACCATGTTGACAAGTTGAAACTGTCAAATAGGGCAGGACCAAATATGGATGTTGAGGTATTTGACAAATATAAAAAAACTTCAAAAAAATATTTACAAATTCTAGAATTGTTGTGAAGATTCGAGATGAGTTTGAGACTTTTGCATCTTCCAATGGAAATTATGCAAACGTCGATGCAATAGTAGTTAAAAATTAATTGGCCATGTGAAGTAGTGGAGCTTCCATGGTGCCACAACTAAACATTTGCAAAAAATGACTATCAAACTTCTATCACAAGTTTAACATTATATGAATTATATTCCAATTTAAATAAATTGTTTTTTATTTATTTTTTTTATTTGATTGTTTGCATCTTTGTAACTTGTAATATCATTTTTTTTTACAAATATTGAATTATTTTACATCTAAGAGGAATTGGAGCACATATGGCTTCATCCATTCTATGCAACAGAATAGATTGGCAACTAATAAAGCAAAAGACTTTATATATGTTCATTCCAAACTTCATCTTTTGTTGTATTCCTCCATAGACTACATAAAAAGAAAAAGTGGACTTTGGGATATGCAGCCTAAGATGAAAACACATCTCAATCCTCATTGAGAATTTTAACATAGTAGGTGAATCCTTTGGTACATCTTCATTTAGTTTTGAGAGTCTAATTAGTGGTTATACCCAATCCAACTATCTTGGCTTTTCAAAGAATCTTGATGATCTAATTTTCAGAGAATGAATATATTTTTGATAACATGTGATTCTACGAGTGTATAAGAATTTCATTTTGATGATGAAACTATATTTAAATATAAACATTTCCATTTTGAAATATGTAGCAATTATGTGTCTATATTGCTTCTCAAGTAATGAAAATCTCCTCTAATTACTTAGAAAATGTGTTATATGTGTGTGTCTCAATGTCTTATGAATGTTGTATTCTACCTATCCATATTAGGGGTCTTGAAAAATGGTTGCAATTGTATCCACATTCATGTCCATACAACTTTGGCAAGAACACAAGCTATTCTACAACAGAGGAAATCAATAAGCAAATCAAATCAGCCATCAAATGAATCGATGAAGTACATATAAATTGTTCACCTAGATGCATGACTCAAGGATATCACATGTCCAATGATTATGAGTTTAATTGTCAATTAACGGTTCAGTTAACTCAATCTAATTATGATGTCAAGAATAGAATTGCCAATCAGTAGATCACTTCACTTATCCTGGCTAAAACAAAGGTGACCTTAACTAAACAGAAGTGGCATCTAACTACTATCAATCAAGCGATGGCACTTATGTACCTCAAGATAAAGTGTATGCATGTCATTATTAGCTACTTGATAAGGAAAATTAAATATTCTTTATATCTAGAGTAAAATTATTTAATAGGTGACTGTATAAAATGAAGTAAATATTACACCATCAATGACTTGGACCCCCAAAATTAGGTTTAAGCACTTCAGTTGTTAAAAAACGGTGTAAACATTTGAGGTCATTCAACATACCACATAAAACTTTGAGGAGTTTAAAGTTATCCCTAACTCTCGCCTAGTGCTCCGCATAACAAAATAGGGGTGGGACAACCATTGAAGTCAGTGGCAGTATTTCTACCATAACCCACTCCTATTTGTACTTAATTGACTTTTTGCTGTGTGCTTACTTCTTATTATGTATTGTCATATGTGAGAATTGAAGGTAAGTGAGCCTAAGGTTAAACGGCAAAAGGGGGAGCACTAATAATTCGATGAAAGAGGAAAACCGTTTTGTTGGAGAAAGCTGTTTGTGATAATGGAAAAGAGAGATGACAAAATACCTGGTGGACTCGATTGGAATCGAGCTGGCGATCTTCGACATGGTCTGTGAGAGAATCAAGAGCCTTGCTCTGCTGCATTAAATCTTTTGAGTCCGCCACAACTCCCACTCCCTCTCCCTCCTCCGCCGCTGTTGCTCCTGCCATTTTCCCCAACTCCGTTCCGCGTCTATCGTTTGTTCACGATTGCTAATGTCCTATTATCATATTTGCATGGGTTTTCTTGCTGCAGAAAAAACTAGATGAAAGTTTAACTATTCTATTAGAGGAGAGAAGTGTTTAAATTATATTTGCGTTTTTTACCTGTATTTTGTGTGGGTGTCATGAATGTATAGTTCTATCAATTTTTTAGGGTTTTAGTCTCGTTTAAGTGGAACAAAACAAGTGCCACTAGTGGCAAGTACTTGCATTTGCAGTATTCTAATTAGAGATTTGTAGAGTCAAAATAAAATATATGTAAATTTAATATATAGTATTTTAGATTTAATAAAAATAAATATAAATTTTGTTAATTATAATATTAACATAATATTAAAAAATGTTACATAAATATTAATTTTTATTAAAATTATGTAAATAATATATTAATAAAATAAAAGATAGTTACATACATTTATATTAATATTAATAATTACTAATTTTATCTGAATTATATTATATAAAAATTATCTTGTATACAAATAATTATATATTAAAATTTTAAAAAACAAAATAAAAATAAAATTTATCTAATAATTATTGATTATATAATATAAAGTTAAATAAAATTAAATGTTTTTTGTTGTTGTTAATTATTGTATTTTAGTTTGACTTTTGTTTTTTTTGTTTTGTTTGTTTAGTAATGATGGTTGTTTTTATTTGTTTTGGTTATGTAATGTAAATATCTTGTTTAATGTTAAATATTTAAAATAAAAATAAACTAATTTATATGTTAGTTGTTTGATGTTATTTTTTAATAAAATAAAGTAGAATAAATTTTAACATAGAATACATTTGAATATTTATATATAATTTATATTATTATATAATTTATATTATTATATAATATATTATAGTATAATAATTTTATCACTTTTATCATAATTTTTTTTTTTTATTAATCGCTTATATGTGAAATTATTATACTTGTCATTATGTTTGGTTGATATCATATTGGTAAATTAAATAAAAGATAAAAGAGAATTTTGTAATATGATCAAAATAACAATAACAAAAAAATTCATTATATAGAATATAACTATGAATATTATCTTTACAAAATCTATCTGAAATCTTTATAAGATTTATTTTTAAAAATATCAAAAAATCTTGTATATTTTAAATAGAATTTTTTACAAATAAATATACTACTAATATAATTATAATGTAATTTAATATAAATATAAATATAAAATAATTTAAATATAATATAATATTACATTAACAAAACTTAAAGTAATATAATATCATATTAATATTAATAAAAACAATTATATATTAATAAAAGCAATTATATATTAAAATTTTAAATATTATAATTATCAAACTGATTGTAAAAAATGATAATTATATAACACAATTTCAAACCCTAATTTCATTAAAGCGAATGTGGATTCAACATTCCTATTAATCTTTTATTAATCGTTTAACAGTCAGCGGGGTTTTGCTGTGGAATTATTTCTAAGCAAATGTACTTAAAATCTTCTAAGAAGAAATTGGAAATCGTTTAACAGTCAGCGGCTTATGTATTTAGCAAATTGGGAATTCTACAAAGAAGAAATTGTGAATCCGTTACAGAAAATAAGCAGGCAGGTTGCACATAATTTTAAGGAAACCAAACAAAATATACTAAAAATAGGTAAACTAAGAGTTCAATTTTCTGAAAAATAGACATTTAATTTTCACTTTTTCTAAAAAAACGTCAATAACACACAAAATCTTTTAGTCAATCATATTCATGAAAAATAATTTTTATAATTTATAAAATTAAATATTTTGCAAATTCACTTTATAAAATTGAATTTTTATTTTTATTTTTTTTAAATATTGTTTTTGATTGGTTGAAATCTAACTTATTAATAACTAATTAATTAAGAAAAACAAAACTCATTGCAATAGTATTGCCTAATGGCAAGTACTATTAATGTGTAATTCAGTTCTTTAATTTCAAATCTGAAATCTTTTGCTTTCAATATTAAGAAATATGGAATATGGTCATTCTGCATTAGTCTCTATATCAAAAGTTTTGAATTATATATAGGATTGTGTATTTAAAGGTATAGTCTTAAGTCAATTTTTATAAATAGAATTATTGGAAAAATAAAAATTCATCATACAATTGTACATTCATATAAATTATAGTTTATGTTGCCATTTTATAGAAGCGCCTAATTTTATAGAAGTGTTTAAAATTGAGTAGGCATGCATAGTTATTCAATAATGATTTGTAAATCCACCACATGATCTTATGTGGCATGAAATTTAAAAAAATCTTACTTCAACTTCTTCCTCCATGGTAAAATTATTTTTTTAATGTTTCAAAATCTTCCATGTGTCATTTAGAAGACAACATGAGTCAAATGTTGAATGCTTGTAACCTTGTCCTATGCAATAACAATTGTTTTTTGCCAAATCACCCTAACGATTGCCTTATCCATCAAGAAAATCCTATGTTTTCCCTAACAAATGTGAGTTTTCCCCAAGGAATGATTTGTTGCAAGAATGAGTGAACGCTCATTTTTATCTTTTATTTATGAGGCTTTGCATGTTAAAAAAAATATAATTCCCAATTGTTTTAACTCAAGTTTACACTTTTCGTATAGCAATTCCATTTAGAAATCACCTTATTTCCCTATCCAAACCTATACCTAATCATATTTTTCTATTCATAATAATTTTCTCTTCATTTTTGGCGTATGATTTTTTGCTTGAGAATCACTCCATCTTTTAATTGAATTTGTGACCAAATTAAAGCTTCCACACTTCCATCATCATTATTTTACACTATCATTACAAATATTCAATATATTGTAGAACCATCAAGTTCCCTTGTAATCACTTGGTCTACCTTCTAGAATTACCTCTTTTCACCATTAAAGTTAGGTTGAGATGTTGGAGAAAGAGAGGATACCAAACAATTTGGTTACTAAGGACTCTATTGAACACTCCCAGAGACTAAGAGGGGGGGTGAATCAGTCTACTCACAACTTAAACCCTTTCAGAACCTAGAAACTCTTTAGCCCAACACAGACTTCTTAAATCAACCAAAAACCCTTAAGTAGATTAGTAGAAAGATATAACAATTTAAGCCTTCAGCAATTTCAACGAAGAAAGATATAGTAGTTCTAACTCTAAGAAAATCAGTAGCAATGAGAAAGAAATGGAGAACACACACATGCACAACAAGACACCATATTTACGTGCAAAACCCAATGAGGGAAAAACCACAATGAGAGTTAACTCACAATATAAAGGCTCATTGTCAAAAGGTCTTGCCAACCAAGGCTCACTACCTCAACATAAGATACAAAGGACTTGTGGGACTGAAGCGAACATAACTCCAAATGCAAGATATAAAGACTTGATGAGATTTACCATCTTAGAGCAGGATATAAAAAATTTATGAGAGAATTACAATATTTGTCAACAATTCACTTTGTTGACTGGGGCATTAAGGCTCATATGATCTTTCCTCTTCACAATGTAGCACTAACTCAGTTGGATAATCAATACATTCCACACACTTGCTTTTTCGCACTTGTCCACTTCTCAATACCATTTTCAATTGAAATGATCTTGCATTGCTTTTTCGCACTTGTCCACTTCTCAATACCATTTTCATTTGAAATGATCTTGCATTTATGTCCACCGCAATTCTTCAAAACTTCAATTAGGTCGGCCAAGAAAGAATATAATCAATGAATTCAACAAGTCGTCCACCAAAGCATAATGCAATCATATCTTGAAGATAGATAGGACCAAAAGCAAACATATTACATCTTCTAATGTGATCCAAAACAATTCACACATGGGCACACATCAATCTAAGTCAACATCAAAGGAAATGTGTAAATAAAATGTGAAGCACATAATCGGTTGGCCCTAAAACATACTTCTAATTGAATTAACTTGTGTGGTCCAAAATAGGACAAGTCATGACCCAAAACTATCATAACACATCTTCAATTGTTGGCATAGACCCCCAATCACATGGTTCAAGCAAAAGAACAAGCCTTGTTGGACAGATGTCTATAAATAACCCAAAAAGCCAACATAAGACACAATGTAGCACCAAAGCAGCCAATAAGCAACACGTGGATCGCATAGGGATTTTCCATGAACATCTAACAATACTTTTATACACTTCTTTCATATTTCCATGCCATCAATACCCACCACAAATCAAATAGGAACAAAATACTTCATTCGATAAGCACAAAATGCATAAACATGAGATATGACATTAACAGAACAACTTGCAGACCACTTCATCATATGAAATTGGAACTGATACAATGCACAGACATTGAGATCACATTCACCAATTCATAAGATCAGAGACATCAATGTAGATAAATAAGAAGCATTTCCCAAACTAGTCCAGACAACCAACAACAATGTCAACCTCCTGCAATTCATAGAAACCTCCTTGGCAACATTTGTGACCTAAAAAAGATAGGATTCCAACACCCATAGAACACTAACTTTGAATCCCAAACTATAAGACCATATCATCAACAGTAAAGGAATGTAGAGCATTCTCCTAAGCAAACTTTAAAGCAACTTCTTGAATCAAAAACACTTAAGTAACTTGTGGAGGTCAGATCTTTCTTTTAGTAGCACATGCTTTATAAGGAACATTAGGAGAGGGCATAAGACATACTATAGACCTTTGACAACATCTCTCCATTGTCAACAATACTTCTAATGCTTTTAATCCTCATCTTAATATATCATTATGAAAATAACTATGTTGATAGAAATCATACTCAATGAAATCCAACCATAAACTTCAACAACTCTTCTTAGATAAGGCATGACATCCAACCATGAACTTCAACAACTATTCCATACATCAATGTTGGCCCAAACAAAATATAGCAATGACAACTAATGCCAAGGACTAACAATCTTCCTTACTTCTCAAGTGTTGACATCATTGACAACCAACAACTAGTATTAACATCAATGACAACTACCAATGATATCCCATAAATCTCCTCAAGTGTTGACATCAATGACAACCAACAATTAATGTTAACATCAATGACAACAACCACCAACAATCTACCACAAATCTCCTAAATTGTTGACATCAATGACAACCAACAATCAATATTGACATCAATGACAACAATTTCCAACAATCACCTCCTTAGGCATCGATGGCAACACACATTGCTCACTCTCCCCCTTTAACATCAAGGACAAAGGGCCATACACTCCTACACAAAACAACAGGATATTCTCTGACTTCGGGAACAAAGCGCAAAAGATCTTTAATTGATGCAACAACACATTCTCCCTCTTTGATCAACAACACTTTTTCTCAATACTTGCACATCTTCATCAAAAATCCCCCTTACTACTAGCTCCCCTTGAGTGGTAGCACACATCGATCCAAGAAAAAAGGATATGTCATGAATTTCTCCCCCTAGAAATATGCACCATCTTATGCATCTAGTTAGAACAAGGAGGGGCAATAACCCCTAACTTCTACTGTAGATACTCAAAAAGTATCCTTTCAAAGTGCCTTGGTAAAAATGTTTGTAATATGATCCTTAGTAGGCACATACTCCATTCTAACTTCATGCTCTACAACCTTCTCTCTTAGAAAGCGATACCGAATAGAGATGTGTTTAGTCCTTGAATGCATTATCAAATTCTTGGAAATATTGATTGCACTTGTATTATCACATGATATAGGAATGATTTCATCATATGTCACATTTACATCTTCAAGTTTTGCTTCATTCAAAGCACCTGAGTGCAACAAGATACTACAGTAATGTATTTAACTTCTGTTGTGGATAAAGACATTGAGTCTTTCTTTTTACTGAACCAAAAGACCAATTTGTCTCCCAAAAAGAAAGCACTTCCACTTGTGCTTCTCCGATCATCCACACAACTTGCCCAATCTGCATCAATATAGGCACTAAGAGAAAAGTTATTATCCTTTTTAAACCACAGGACATAATCCAAAGTTTTATTCAAATATCATAGCTTTTTCATGAGATTTCTTTGAGATCACTATTGAAACACACTAAGATATTTAGAATGTCCACTAGAGCTCATACAATTGAATTTGTATATACACCAACTAGCACAAGTGCCCAAAATATGCTTTGAAAAATAAATAGGCATCTGAAACTATTTGTAGCACACTCCCATCTAAAACTATACTTGCAAACCCCCAAAAAAATTTGATACAACAAAGTTGCATGTGTTTAACACAGTTGAACATATCCATAAGATTGTATGGACAAGACATTCTTTCCTGAGGAATGCAGAGCATTCAAATAAGCCTTCATCATTACTTTACTCTACCAGAGCACAAACACTCTATTACTTATAGTTGTTATACAAGAAAGTGTAAAGACTTGAGAACTTGGATACAACACCATCACATCTTGATCGACTTATCTTTTAGTCTGTAAGACAAAACCCTTTCATGTGAGGAGATGTGAACCAAAAAAAAACATGACTCTGCCAAGAGTATGCACTATGAATGTCTTAACAAACTTCTAAAACTCATCTTTATGTGTGGTACATAAAACTAGGATGATATCAATTAGGACAAGTGTACCAATCTCCACACATCTTCTACTTCCATCGAAAACTTCAATAGAGGTTCATTAGAATAGATTCGCACAGCAACTAATTTGATCCAAATCTTCTTTCATGCTAAATATTTCAACACCTTTTCCTTTTTAGGGGGATAAAATATTCTGCAAGTGAAATATACCCCTAAGATAATACACTATCTGAGTTTATCTTGGAAGCTTGTGCAGAGTGCACAAGAGTGGAATCATCCTTTTTCTCATGATCTTCCAATTCATTTCCCTTTTTTTGTTGATAGAGTGTTTCATCCCTTTTTTTTATTCTGAATAGGTGGCTTCACAAAACCATTGCTACGATGATTTTCCTTGTGTCCCATCTTATTGCATTTGTAGCATAAAATGTTATGCGCTAGAACAACGTTCTTCCTCTTCACTTTAGATCTGCACTCATCAACCTTGTGACCATAGTTGTTGCAAACATAGCAATAACCATGAAATAAGATAGTATTGTTTCTTTAAGGCATAAATGATCTTTTACCCATGTTATCATTTCTTCTTTGTCTAATTCTACAATCAACAACTTTATGCCTGAATTTATTGTAATAAAAATAGTAACCTTGAAAGGATTGATTGAACTTGGTAGGAGCATGTTATCTTGCAAATCCTTTTTGCTTCTGGTTAGAATCTAATACACCTTCTTTCTTTCCATTTTGAACAGTATTTACATCTCTAGATCCATCTTTCCTAGAATCTTTAGTGAAACATTTATCCTTCTCCACTATAGTCCTTTCATCAAATTTGGAGTTGTCCTCAAGACCAGACTTCTCTCCTTTGTTAATTTATTCTTTTTCTCTTTTCAGGGCATTCCTCAAAGTGACAATTTCCTCTTCAAGTTTCAAACATTCAGCTATTGTCATTGAGCTTGATATTCAAGCAATCTTCAATCCTTTTGTCTTCTTCAACCTTTATTTTTAGACCAGAGATCATACCTTCTACCCATTTTAGTTTGATTTCACCTTCTTCTACCTCGGCTTTCAATTTGTCAGTTTCTTCCTTTGATTTTTCAAGCAAGCTCTCATATTTTGGATTTAGTCCCCTTGCTTCATTCAGGTCTTTCACATTAGACTAGAGTTTTCCTTCAAAACCTATTTCCCAATCATCTAAATTTAAATCCCAACCTTCAGGTTCCATTTATTCTAGATTTGGATTAGAAGAGAACATGTCCTCATCACTTAAGGAACCAGACTCCTTAGATTTTTCAACCTTACATTTTATGTCAATAGTATTGAAGGCCATAAAGAGGGTTTCATCATTTGAATCATTCTCCTCATCTTCATAGGAACCATTGCTTTCTTTGGATTAGAGACACTTTTAAGCCTTATCTCTTTTATTATTATCATCTAATTGTTTATAAGGACATTTACATGCAAAATGACCAATTCTTCCACAATTGAAACATTTGAAAGGTAACTTACCTTTGTACTTTCTAGTTCCTTTCTTTAATCTTCTTACAAAGTTAGCTTCAACTTCATCAAGGTCATCATTTTGATCAACAACTTCATCTTCAATCTTCTTACTAGCTTTGAATGCAACTTCCTTCTTTGGGACATCTTGATCAAACTCTTTAATTTCAAAGACAATAAGAGCACCAAACATTTCATCAATAGAGTATTGATCTAAGTATTTAGATTCTTCGATGGTAGATACCTTATGACTATAAGTTTGAGGGAGAGATCTTGTAACCTTCTTCACAATATCACTTTCTTTTACTTCTCCACCAAGACCAGTGATACCAAAGACAACTTATTGTACCTAGAACATGTAACTTGTAATGTTTTAATCTTCTATCATCTTTAGAGTCTCAAATCTACTTTTAAATATCTACATCATTGCTTGATTTATTTTTGTATCACCTTGATAGATACCGCTAAACTTTTCCTAGAATTCCTTAGCAGAGCTACATTTCATCACCTTCAAGAGTTATGAATCTTCCAATCCACGCGAGAGAGAATTCTTAGCTTTGGTATTGCATTTATACAACCATATTTGACAGATTTCCACAAACCAAACCCTAGAGAGTTTAGGTGCCCTTCCATTCTCAATTTCCAGAAAGCATTCTTAGTCCCATGAAACCTAGAACCCTTGCATGAACCATCATGTGCCATCCCAGATCTTTGCCTCAAGCGCTCAAGTTTTCTTTAAAGGAACTTAGCTCTAATACCAATAATTGAACACTCCTGGAGACTGAGATGGGGTTGAATCAATCTACTCAAAAATTAAACCCTTTCAAAACTTAAAAACTTTTTACCCCAGCACAGACTTCTTAACTCAACCAAAAACCCTTATGCAAATTAGTAGAAAGATATAACAATTTAAACCTTCAACAATTTCAACAAATAAAGATATAGGAGTTCTAACTCTAATTAGATCAAAAACAATGAGAAAGAAATAGAGAACACACACATGCAAAAGGAGACACCGGATTTATGTGGAAAAACCACAATGAGAGTTAACTCACAATATAAAGGCTCACTACTAAAAGGACTTGCAAACCAAGGCTCACTACCTCAGCGCAAGATACAAAGGACTTGCAAGACTAAAGCAAACACAACAATAGATGCAAGATACAAGGACTTGATGAGATTCACTATCTCAGAGCAAGATACATAACGTTTATGAGAGAATTACAATATTTGTCAACAATTAACTCTGTTGACTGAGGCATTAAGGATCATGTGATCTTTCCTCTTCACAATGTAGCACTAACTCTATTGGATATTCAATACACTCCACACACTTGCTTTTTCACACCTTTCCACTTCTTCATACCATTTGTATCTAAAATGATCTTGCATTTATATCCACCCTAATTCTTCAAAACTTCAACTAGGTTGGCCAGAGAATATAATGAATGAATTCAACAAGCCGGCCATCAAAATATAATGTGATCCTATCTCAAAGATAGAGAAGACAAAAACAAAACTTATTACATCTTTTAATGTGATCCAAAATAATTCACACACTGGCGCACATCAATCTAAGTCAACATTAAAGGAAACATGTAGATGAAACGTGAAGCACATAACCAGTCAGCCATAAACATACTTCCAACTGAATTAATTTGATGTAGTCCCAAACAAGATAGGTTAGGACCCAAAACTATCATAACACATCTTCAATTGCTACTGCATACCCCAAGCACATGACACAAGCAAAAGAAAAATCCTAGTTGACCAAATATCTATAAATAACCGAGAAAGCCAACACAAGACATAATGTAGCACCAAAGCGGCTAATCAAGAACATGCAGATCACATGGGATGTTCTATGAACATCCAAAACTACTTCTCTACATTTCTTTCATACTGCCATGCCATCAATAGGCATTGCATATCAAATAGGAACAAAATACTTCATTTAGGAAGCATAAAATGCATAAACATGAGATATGACATTAACAGAACAACTTGCAGACCACTTCATCATATAAAATTGGTACTGAGACACTACATAGACATTGAGAGAACATTCACCAAGTCATAGGAGCAGAGACATCAATATAGAGAAATGTGAAGCATTTCCCAAACTAGTCTAGACAACCAACAATAGTGTCAACCTTCTGCAATTCATAGAAACCTCCTTGGCAACACTGGTGACCTAAAAAGATAGGAGTGCAACATCCACAGAGCACTAAATTTGAATCCCAAACTACAAGACCATATCATTAACAACAAAGGAATGTGGAGTATTCTCCCAAGCAGACTTAAAATAATTTCTTGAACCAAAAACACTTAAGTAACTTGTGGAGGCTAGATCTTTCTTTTAGTAACACATGCTTTATCAAGAATATCAAAAGAGGGTATAAGACATACTATGGACCTTCAACAACATCTCTCCACCATCAGCAATACTTCTAATGCTTCTAATACTCATCTTAATGCTTCTAATCATCATCTTAATATATCATTATGAAACTAACTATGTTGATAGAAATCATACTCAATGACATCCAACCATAAAATTCAACAACTCTTCTTAGATAATGCATGACATCCAACCATGAACTTCAACAACTCTTCCATACATCAATGTTGGCCCAAATAGAATATAGCAATGACAACCAATGCCAAGGACTAAAAATATTCCTTGCTTCTCAAGTGCTAACATACTTGACAATCAACAATCAATGTTGACATCAATGACAACAACTAACAACAATATCCCACAAATCTCCTCAAGTGTTGACATTAATGAAAAGAAATAATTAGTGTTAACATCAATGACAACAACTACCAACAATCTCCCAAAAATCTCCTAAAGTGTTTACATCAATGCAACCAATAATTAGTATTGACATCAATGACAACAATTGCCAACAATCTCCCCATTTGGAATCAATCTCAACACACACTGCTCACTCTCCCCCTTTGACATCAAGGAAAAAGGTCCATACACTCCTGCACAAAACAACAAGACATTCTTTGACTTCAGGAACAAAGGGAAAAAGATCTTTAAGTGATGCAACAACACATTCTCCCCCTTTGATCGACACCACTTTTTCTCAATGCTTGTACAACTACATCAAAACTACCCCTTACTACCATCCTCCCCTGAGTGGTAGCACACATCAATCCAGGAGAAAAGGATATGCCATGAATTTCTCCCCCTAGAAAGATGCACCATCTTATGCATCTAGTTAGAACAAGGAGGGGAAATAACCCCTAACTTCTATCAAAAATACTCAAAGAAAATGCCTTGGTAAAAATATCTACAATCTTATCCTTGGTAGGCACATACTCCATTTTGACTTCATGCTCTACAACCTTCTCTCTTAGAAAGTGATACCATAGAGATGTGTTTAGTCCTTGAATGCATTATCGAATTCTTGAAAATATTGATTGCACTAGTATTGTCACAAAATATAGGAATGAGTTCATCATATGTCACCTTTACATCCTTCAAGGTCTACTCCATCCAAAGCATCTGAGTGCAGCAAGATACTACAGTAATGTATTTATCTTTTGTTGTGGATAAAGATGCTAAGTCTTGCTTTTTACTGAACCAAGAGGCCAATCTATCTCCCAAAATGAAAGCACTTCCACTTGTGCTTCTCTAATCATCCACACAACTTGCCCAATCTGCATCAATAAAGGCACTCAAAGAAAAGTTATTATCCTTTTTATATCATAGGAAAAAATCTGAAGTTTCCTTCAAATATTTGAGTATTATTTTCACGACTTTTTCATGATATTTCTTTGAGATCACTATTGAAACACACTAAGATATGTATAATGTCCACCAGAGCTCATACAACTAAATTTGTATATACACCAACCAACACAAGTACCCAAAAATATGATTTGAAAAAATAGATAGGCATTTGAAACTATCTGTAGCACACTCCCACTTGAAACTATACTTGCAGACCCCCAAAAGCATCTGATACAACAAAGCAACATGTGTTTAACATAGGCGATCATATCCATAAGAATGTATGGAAAATATATTATTTCATGAGGAATGTAGAGCATTCCAACAAGCCTTCATCATTACTTTACTCTGCTAGAGCACAAACACTTTGTTATTTACAGTTGTTATACAAGAAAATGTAAAGACTTGAGAACTTGGATACAACACCGTCACATCTTGACCAAATTATCTTTTAGGCTACAAGACAAAACCCTTTCATGTGAAGAGATGTGGACCAAAAAAACATCATGACTCTGCCAAAGAGTATGCACTATGAATGTCTTAACAAAATTCTGAAACTTATCTTTATGTACAATACACAAAACTAGAATGATATCAATTAGGACAAGTGTACCACTCTCCTTACATCTTCTAATTCCACCAAAAACTTCAATAGAGGTTCATTAGAATAGATTTGCACACCAACTGATTTGATCCAAATCTTCTTTCATGCTAAATATTTTAGCAACTTTTCCTTTTCAATGGGCTAAAATATTCTGCAAGTGTAATCTCCCCTTGAGATAATGCACTATCTTAATTTGTCTTGGAATCTTGTGTAGAGTGCACAAGAGTGGAATCATCCTTTTTCTCGTGATCTCGTTTCCTTTCTTTTGTTGATTGATTATTTCATCCCTTTTTTTATTCTGAATAGGTGGCTTCACAAAACCACTCCTATAATGATTTGCCTTGTGTCCCATCTTATTTCATTTGTAGCACACAATGTTGAGCTCTGGAACAAAGTTGTTCCTCTTCACTTTAGATCTGCACTCATCAGCCTTGTAACCATAGTTGGTGCAAACATAGCAATAACCATGAGATAAGATAGTATTGTTTCTTTGAGGCATAAATGATCTTCTACCCATGTTATGATTTCTTCTTTGTCTAATTCTACAATCAACAGCCTTATTCCTAAATTTATTGCAAGAAAAATATTAACCTTGAAAAGGATTGATTGAACCTAGTAGGAGCATGTTGTCTTACAGATCCTTTTTTCTTATGGTAGAATTTGATCCACCTTCTTTCTTTCCATTGTGAAAAATCTTTGCATATCCAAAGCTATCTTTCTTATAATATTTAGTGTAAGATTTCTCCTTCTCTAATCCATTCCTTTCATTAGATTTAGAGTTGTCATCAAGATCAAACTTCTCTACTCTGTTAATTTGTTCTTTTTCTCTTTTCAGGGCATTCCTCAAAGTGAAAATTTGCTCTTCAAGTTTCAAACATTTAGCTATTTTGTCATTGAGCTTGACATTCAAGCAATCTTCAATCCTTTTGCCTTCTTCAACCTTTATTTTAAGATCAGAGATCATACCTTCTACCTGTTTTAGTTTGATTTCACCTTCTACCTTGGCTTTCAATTTGTCAGTTTATTCCTTTGATTTTTCTCTCATATTTATGATTTAGTCCCATTTTCTTTATTCAACTCTTTCAGAGTAGACTGGAGTTTTCCTTCAAAACCTATTTCACAATCATCTAAATTGAAATCCCAACCTTCAAGTTCCATTGATTCTAGATTTGGATCAGAAGAGAACATGTCCTCATCACTCAAGGAACTAGACTCCTTACCGTACATTTTATTTCATTAGTATTGAAGGCCATAAAGAGGGTTTCATCATTTGAATCATTCTCCTCATCTTCGAAGGAACCCGTAATTTATTTGGATTAGAGACTCTTTTTAGTCTTATCTCTTTTATTACTATCATCTGATTCTTTATAAGGAAATTTACATGCAAAATGACCAATTCTTCCACAATTGAAACATTTGAAAGGTAACTTACCTTTGTACTTTCCAATGCCTTTCTTCAATCTTCTTACAAAGTTAGCTTCAACTTCATCAAGGTCATAATTTTGATCAACAACTTCATCTTTAATATTTTTATTAGCTTTGAATGCGGCTTCCTTCTTTGGGACATCTTGATCAAACTCTCTCATTTCAAAGACAATAAGAGCACTAAACATTTCATCAATAGATTACTGATCCAAGTCTTTAGATTCTTCAATGGCCAACACCTTATGACTATAAGTTTTAGGGAAAGATCTCATAACCTTCTTCACAATATCACTTTCTTTTACTTCAGCAAGACCAATGATGCCAAAGACAAATTCTTGTACTCAAAACATGTAACTTTCAATGTTTTCATTGTATGTCATCTTTAGAGTCTCAAATCTGCTTTTAAATATCTACATCTTAGCTTGATTCACTTTTGTATCACCTTCATAGATACTACTAATCTTTTCCCAAACTTCCTTAGTAGAGCTACGATTCATCACCTTCAAGAGTTTTGACTATGCAAATCCACATAAGAGAGCATTCTTAGTTTTGGTATTGCATTCATATAATTTGATTTCAGCAAGATCTATTGGAGGAGCAGCATAAGCAACGCAACCATCCTTGACATATTGCCACACATGAAACCCTAGAGAGTTTAGGTGGCCTTCCATTCTCAATTTCTAGAAATAATAATTAGTCCCATCAAACCTAGGACCCTTGTATGAACCATCATGTGTCATCCTAGATTGTTACGCCCTTAATATTAGATTACATCGGGTTATGAATAGTCAGCTTGTGGCTATCTTAACTCCTAATTAAGTCATATTATCAATATAATATTGTTATTTAGTTGATTAGGTTGGCCTAGGTCTTATATAGGGTTATCTAAGTCATCTTAGGTGATATTCTAGGCATAATTAGGTATATACATGAGGTTGTGAGTCTTATTTCATCATCATATTGTGAATTGTGTTCTCGTTGGATACATTTGGAGGCTTTCCCCTCGAAGTGGCTTGTTCTTCTCAATTATTATCAAGTATTTGTAGCATATTTCATATCATCTTCTTCTAGTGTGCAAGTTATTTCCTTACAAGTGGTATCAGAGCATGATCTTGGCACCATTATGACAAGGCATTTTTCAATTTTGGAGGTCATTTTTTGAAACCCATATCTCCTAGATTTTGGCCAATTTTTATCTAATTTTTAAGGGTTTTTGAAGGACATTTTTAAGAAGCTACAGTCTAGGTTTTAGAAGAATTAGAGTAGAATTGAGCGAGTTATTGCAGAATTAGGGTTTACATACAATTTATTTGTAAAACACATATCTCCCACATATTGACAAATTGGTCCTTTATTTTTTGTGGGTTTTTTGGGACATGTTAGAGGAGGCTACACTCCAATTTTCAGAGTAATTGAAGTAGAATAATTTATTTATTGATAAATTAGACCTTTCAAAAAATCACTCTCAAGGTTGCAAATCATCTAATTTTTGGGAGATATTTCTATTGGAGTGCGACCTAGGCCCTGGTAAGTCACAATGAACTTTTCAATTTATTTTGAATTTATTTGTGTGATTTATTGCAAAATTATTTTCTAACATCATGATGGGGCCTGCAACAAGAGGCAAAAAGAATGCTACCAAACCAGGGAAATCTTCAGAGAATGAGGGAGTAGAAAATGAGGATTTTAACCAAGGATGAAATAAACAAAGTCAAGGGTGATATTTCATCATTAGAGAAGAAGATTATGCAAGAAATGGGTGAATTGAGATCATTTATTCAAGGTATCTGGTGTAAGGTGGAAGATAATGCTTTTGTTGGACATGAATTCCTTGGACTTGACTTGGGTTTCAAGAAGGATCCTTCCTTTAATAATCATATGCCAAGGTAATTCATACCTAAGTTGGATATGAGAAAGTTTGATGGCAAGGATGCAACCAACTGGCTATGCCAAATGGATCAGTTCTTTGATATTCATCATGTTCCTAGTCAATGAAAGGTGGATATGGCATCATTATAGTAGAACCAAATCAATTTATTTGGTATCATTGGTTATGTGATGAGAAGAGAAAAAGGGGTTGTGTGCTCACATAGTCAATTTTTCAAGAACTTTCTACCCATTATGGAGATAAATTTATGGATAACTACTTTTTCCAACTCACTCAATTAAAGCAACTGACACAGTCAAGGATTATATTAAGCAATTCCAAACCCTTTCTCTAAGAGTCGAGAATGTGGATGAGAGAATATGAAGGAACTATTTCTAGGCCTGATTTAAAGGATCACATAAAATATGAAGTAGATTGTTCCAACCACAATCCTTACCACAAGCAATAGTAATGACAAGACAAGAGGAGGAGAAGTATTTGGCTAGTAGGAGACAAGGGAATATAAATTTCAGTGAAAGGAGATCTCGTACACATTCACTACCACAACCTACTAGATTGACTCCACAACAAATTAAGGAGAAGAGAGAAAAAGGGTTATGTTTCAATTGTGACAACAAATATAGTCGAGGGCAAAGATGTAGTGAAAATAAATTATTTTATATTGAACGGTTGAGTGAGGAAGAAGATGAGAAACCAATATTAGAGGGTGATGGGGATTTAGATGATAAATCATATGATTTCCAACCAATCATTTATTGTCATTCATTCTTTGGTTTTATTGCCTCACAAACTCTCAAGGTAGTTGGATTCTTAAAGAAGCATAAAGTAACTATGTTGATTGACTCGGGTAGTACTCATAATTTCATCAATAAAAAGTTGGTTACTCATCTAAATTATTTTATATATCCAGCTCCAGAATTTCAGGTCTTGGATTGCAAATGGTGGTACTGTCAATTTTTCTAGAAAGGGCCATAACATTAAATTATCCATGGGAGATTATCACCTCGATAGCCCAATGTATGCTATCTCCATGGGTGCAACATATATTGTTTTGGGAGTGCAATGGTTTACTACTTTGGGAATAATTGAGATGAACTTTCAAGAGTTATTCATGAGATTCCAATCAATAAGAAATACAATAGAGCTAAGAGGGTTGAAGGCAAAGTCCCCAAAAATAGTTAGCTCTCATCAAATGTAGAAGTTTCTTAAGAAAGGAATTGATGGATTTATGGCCCAGTTATGTTCATTAGAAGTCTCTCAATCTAATGCTCCCAGCCATCCAGATTTGCAAGAAATAATTTAGCATCACTCAGTGGTTTTTGGAGATATGCCTAAAGGAACTCCTCCTAAGAGGTATCATGATCATGCCGTACAACTAGTTCTAGGGAGCCAAATTTCCAACATCAAGCCTTACCAATACCTACATGTACAAAAAAGTGAGATAGAAAAGATTGTTGAGGAGATGTTAGAGGTAGGAATTATCAAACATAGCCAAAGTGCTTACTCCTCACCCATGGTGCTGATGTGGATGAAGGATGATACTTGGAACATGCACATCATCAAAGATAAGTTTCATATTCTAGTCATTGATGATTTTATAGATGAATTAAATGGAGCTATGTATTTTATAAAGTTAGATCTTAGATCCGGTTATCACCAAATTTGAATTAAGAAGATATTTGCAAGACAACATTTAGGACTTGTGAGTATCATTATGAGTTTTTGTGATGCCATTTGGTCTTACTAATGCTCCATCTACATTTCAAAGTTTTATGAATTCCATATTTAAAAAGTTCTTGAGGAAGTTTGTATTAGTCTTTTTTGATGATTTATATTGAATTATAGAAAGACATGGGAAGAACACTTGAAACATGTAGATCAAGTATTACAAGTTCTTGAAGAGCATAAACTTTATGCTAAGCCATCCAAGTGTGCTTTTGGTCTTAATGAGGTGGAGTACTTGGGACACATAGTTTCACATGAAGGAGTAAAGGTGGATGGTAACAAAATTAAGGCTATCATGGAATGGCCTACTCCCAAAACCATTAAGAAATTGAGGGGTTTCTTGGGATTGAATGGATACTATAAAAGATTTGTAAATAATTATGGTCGTATAGCAACACCCCTCACATATTTATTAAAGAAGGACACTTTTCATTGGAATGAATATGCTAATTTAGCATTTGAAATGTTAAAGGAGGTTGTGTGCACAACTCCAGTGCTTGCCACTCCTGATTTCATAAAGGATTTTATTGTGGAATATGATGCTTCAAGAAATGGTATAGGCACAACTCTCATGTAGGAGGGTCGTCCCATTGATTTTGAGAGCCATAAATTAAAGGGTAAGAATCAATTCAAACCTATTACGAGAAGGAAATTCTAGATATTCTTCATGTAATAAAACAATGGAGGCCTTATCTAATGGGTAGAAACTTCAAGTTTAAGACAGATCATGATAGCCTAAAATATTTTTTGGAACAAAGATTATCTTTTGAAGAACAACAAAAATGGGTTAGTAAGATGTTGGGATATTATTTTGAGATTGTATATAAGAAAGGGAAGGAAAATGTTGTGGAAGATGCACTATCAAGGAAGAATGAGAAGGATGAAGCTTTATTTTGCGCCCTTTCAATATTACAAGAAGATTGGGTAGAAGAAGCCAAAGAAGAGTGGAAAAATGATGTGGCTACTAGTAATTTCATTCAACAATTACAGAATGATCCTAGTAGTTTAGATAAATTTTGTTGGAAGGGAGATACTTTGTGGTATAAAGAGAGATTGTAACTTTGCAAGAATTCCTCTCAAACAAAAGATTATCATAAAGCTACATGGGTCTCCAATGGGTGGTCATTCAAGATTTATTGAAGACATATCATTGGGTCAAGAAAGACTTCTTTCAAGAAGGGATAAAAGGGGATATTCAAAAATTTGTGGTTGAATGTTTGGTTTGTCAACAAAATAAAGGGGAGACAGTTAAGACACCTAGTCTCTTGCAACCCTTAGTTATTCCTAGCCAACGTTGGGAAGAGGTCTTCATGGACTTCATTACAAGGCTTCCAAGATCTAATGGTAAGAATCTCATCATGGAAGTAATGGATCACCTCACTAAATATGCACATTTTATTGCATTATCACATCCTTTTACAAGTATAGTGGCAAAGGAATTTTAGGAGAATATTCAAAAGCTAAATGGTATACCTAAGATTATTGTTAGTGACTGTGATCCCATCTTTACTAGTAACTTTTGGATAGATTTATTCAAAATTTTGGGTACTCAATTGGCTCATAGTTCTTCATACCATCTGCAATCTGATGGGAAAATAAAGGTTGTTAATGTGTTTGGAAGGATATCTACATTGTTTCACTTCAAATAAATAGTCTTAATGGGTAGATTGGCTACCACTAGTAGAATGGTGGTATAACACTTCCTTCCATAGTTCATCAAAAATGTCTCCATTTATGGCATTGTATGGATATCATCCTCCTTCTATCACATCATCATTGAAGGTGTCACCAATATTTCATGATGTGGAGGACCACATGATTCATCAACAACAAGTACTTTCAGGACTTAAATAAAATTTATCCATCACACAACCAAATGAAGTAGCAGACAGACTAGCACTGTAGTGAAAGAAGTTTTGATATTAGGGATTGGGTTTTCTTGAGATTGCAACCTTACAATAAAGTGTCACTTAAGCAATAGTCAAAGAATAACAAGTTGTCTCCAAAATATTATGGCCCATATCAAATCATACAGAAGATAGGTAGTGTTACCTACAAGCTTGAATTGCCATCAACAACAAAGATCATCCTGCTTTTCACGTTTCTTGTTTGAAGAAGGTAATTGGGAATAATACCCCTACTCAAACAATATTATTGGAGCTTGACGAAGAAGGAAGAATCATATTGGAACCAGAATGTATTCTTTAGAAATATACAAGGAAGCTAAGGACTAGAACACTCACTCAGTATCTCATCCAATGAAAGAATTTAATAGTTGAAGATGTCACATGGGAGGACTAGGATTTCATTTAAAAGCATCCAAAATTTCCTAGCATTGAGGATAATTCTTATCTGAAGAGGGGGGCATGTTATGCCCTTAATATAAGAGTACATCGAGTTATGAATAGTTAGCTTGCGGCTATCTTAACTTCTAATTAAGTCATATTATCAATATTATATTGTTATTTAGCTGATTAGGCTAGAATAGGGCTTATATAGGGTTATCTAAGTCATCTTTGGTGATATCCTAGGCATAAATAGGTATATAATAGGTTGTGAGTCTTATTTCAGCATCATATTGTGAAATATGTTCTCACTGGAGAAGTTTTCCCCCTCGAAGTGGCTTGTTATTCTCAGTTATTGTCAAGTATTTGAAACATATTTCATATCATCTTCTTCTACTGTGCAAGTTATTTCCTTACACAGATCTTTACTTCAAGAAATCAAGCTTTCTTCAGAGGAACTTGGCTTTAATACTAATTGTTGAACACTCCCAGAGATTGAGAGGGGGATGAATCAGTCTACTCAAAACTTAAACCCTTTCAGAACTTAGAAATATTTACCCCAACATAGAATTTTTAACTCAACCAAAAACCATTAAGTAGATTAGGTAGGAAGATATAACAATTTAAGCCTTCAAGTATTTCAACAGAGAAAGATATAGCAATTCTAACTCTAATTAGATCAACAATAATGAGAAATAAATAGAGAACACACACATGCATAAGGAGACACCAAATTTACGTGGAAAACCCAATGAGGGAAAACCATATTGAGAGTAAACTCACAATATAAAGGCTCACTGCTAAAAGGAATTGCAAACCAAGGCTCACTACCTTAGCACAAGATACAAAGGACTTGCAAGACTGAAGCAAACAAAACTCTAGATGCAAGATTAAAGGACTTGATGAGATTCATTATCTCAAAGCAGGATACAAAATTTTTACGAGAGAATTACAATATTTGTCAACAATTCACTCTATTGATTGAGGCATTAAGGCTCATCTAATCTTGCCTCTTCACAATGTAGCACTAACTATGTTGGATATTCAATACATTCCACACACTTGATTTTTCGCACTTGTCCACTTCTCAATACCATTTGCATTTGAAATGTTCTTGCATTTATATCCATCGCAATTCTTCAAAACTTAAATTAGGTCGGCTAGGAAAGAACATAATCAATGAATTCAACAAGTCATCCACCAAAACATAATGCAATCATATCTTGAAGATATAGAGGACCAAAAACAAACATATTACATCTTCTAATGTGATCCAAAATAATTCACATGTTGGCGCACATTAATCTAAGTCAACATCAAAGGAAATGTGTAGATGAAACATGAAGCACATAACCAATCAGCCCTAAAAAACACTTCTAATTGAATTAACTTGATGTGATCCCAAACAAGATAGGTCAAGACCAAAAACTATCATAACACATCTTCAATTGTTAGTGTAGACCCAAAGCACATGGCGCAAGCAAAAGAACAAGCCTTGTCATCTAGATATCTATAAATAACCCAGAAAGCCAACACAAGACATAATGTAGAATCGAAGTGGCCAATCAACAACATGTGGATCACATGGGGATGTTCCATGAATATCCAAAAATACTTCTATACACTTATTTCATACTGTCATGCCATCAATAGCCACTGCAGATCAAACAAGAACAAAATACTTCATTTAGGAAGCACAAAATGCATAAACATGAGATATGACATTAAAAAAATAACTTGTAGACCACTTCATCACATAAAATTGGAATTGAGACACCACACAAAAACTAAGAGCACATTCACAAAGTTACAAGAGCAGAGGCATCAATGCAAAGAAATACGAAGAATTTCTCAAACCATTCTAGACAACCAACAACACTGTCAACCTTTTGTAATTTATAGAAACCTCCTCAACAACACTGGTGACCTGAAAAGATAAGAGTTCAACATCAACTGAGCACTAAATTTGATTCCCAAACCACAAGGCCATATCTTCAATAGTGGAGGAATGCAGAGCATTCTTCCAAGCATACTTCAAAGCAACTTCCTAAACCATAAACACTTAATCAACTTGCAAAGGCTAGATATTTCTTTTAGTAACACAAGATTCATCAGGAACATCAAGAGAGGACATAAAAAATACTATAGACCTTCAACAACATCTCTATACTATTATCAATACTTCTAATGCTTCTAATTCGCATCTTAATATATCATTATGAAACTAACTCTACTGACATAAATCATACTCAATGAAATCCAAGCATAAAACTTCAACATTTTTTCTTAGATAAGACATGACATCCAACCATGAACTTCAACAACTCTTCCATACATCAATGTTGGCCCAAACAGAATATGGAAATGAAAACCAATGCTAAGGACTAACAATCTTCCTTACTTATCAAGTGCTAACATAAATGATAACAACTACCAATAATCTACCACAAATCTCCTCAAGTGTTGACATCAATGACAACCAATAATCAATGTTGGTATCAATGACAACAACTACCAACAAATCTCCCAAAAATATCCTGAAGTGTTGACATCAATGACAAAAACTACCAATAGACTCAATCCAACTACCAATTATGTTCCAAACCTTAGAGGCATATTTTATCTAGATGTGGAAGGTTTAACAAGATCTTGTTGTTGCAAGAATGAGTAGTTGGTGTTGTCACTAATGTCAACAAGCTTATGTTTCTATTGTCATTAATGTTAACTAGTGATGGTTTAGAAGTTGTGATGTTGCTTTGATTAGTTTCATTATGTTGTCATTAGTAAATGCTATTGGTGTCAACCTCTAGTGTTGCTTTGATAAACTTTTGTTTATGGATGTATAGTTGAGTTATAGTGTTACAGTTGGTTTAATGGTGATGAGGAAGTTCCTAAGATGATGAGTGTGTCTTAGGTATTTGGTTTCTAAGTGCTTTTGAGAAAATCTAAATAAAAGAGGAAATAGTGTGTTGCAGAGGTGTTCTAGTGTACAGAGTGGTGTTTTGGTTTTGCTCCACATTTCTTTTGTGTTGAAGATCTGCTTGTGTAGTTCAAATATGTTGGTAAGAGGTTTTCAGAGGTTCTATATCCAATTTTTTTGGTCTAGATCATTAGGCACAAAAAGTTGTGTTCACCAGTGTGTGAACTATGGTGCAGTGTTGTCTAGGATAAATAGTTTTGCTCTATATTTCTCTACAGTTTGGTTTCTAGTCTTACAATTTTGGAAGTGTGTTGATAAGGTTCATATCTACCTTCAATTGAAGTTTTTTGCGGTTTGGTGCTCCATAAGTTAATTTCTTGAGTCACAATGTATGGAAGGTTGTCTGAGTGTACTGGGTGTGTACATTCTTCAGGTGAAAGTTGTTGTGAAGGAATTTTTTGGATTTCAAGGTATTTGTGGAATATTCCAGATTGTGTTCAATTGTTTTGTGTGGTTTATGAGTCATCTTTGGATTTGAAGAAGTGTGTACTTAAATGTTAATGGTGTTTACACAAGTTCAGCTGACCTTGGGTGTTTACACTAATTGTGGATTTGCTTCGATGATCGTGGAAGTGTGGCATGGTGTATATGTATGATTTGGGTCTAAGTTAAGATGTGGTATGGTATGCTTTCATTCCTTTCCATTGTGAGAATGTTTTGGTGCCAACCTAATTTGAATTTGCATGGTTGAGGTGCATAGCCAACCTTGGAGAATGTTTTCAAGGTTGAAGAAGGTATAAATAAGTGTTGCATTAATGGAGGATGAGAGTGAAGTGTGTGATGCAAATTGCAGAGTTGTGAAGTGCAATGCAAGATTTAATGAGACTATTGGAAGTAGTGAGTAGAAGGTTCTTATAATATTTAGAGAGGCTACAAATGTGTTGGTGATGCTTTGGTGGATTTCTTTTTGGATTGAGATGGATTTATCACTGTAACATTAGTTTATTGTTATGGATTAGAGGTGATAAATTATCAATTAAAATGCAAAAAAATGTGAAAACACAATAGATTTATAAAACCCCAAAAAATGGACAACAAAAGAACAACACAAAGATTTAACGTGGTTCACCTAAAATTGGGCTACATCTACCAACAAGAGGGTCCAATATATATTAAAATTCCAACCAAAACCTTTAAAAATACATGCAACAACATCTGCAACTTGCAACAATGTTTTTCATCATGTTTTAACAATATTGTTTTTACACAGCCTTTGCTACGGGTACCTGCGACACTTACTGCATTTTTCCAGCCACAAAACTCTAAATTTTTGCTAACGTTTTTCATACCATTTTTCCCTCAAAACTTTGATCTGAGTGTTAGAATATGTTCCCACACATGTCCCATTAATTACAAATGAAGCATGGCCATTGGTTTTTTCTCATGCACCCAATAACATGTTTTTTTTGGGCGATTGCAATAACTAAATGCAATTGTCTTTAATTAAATATTGTAACTGATCATTTTCAACTTTCAATAAATTGTTTGTAATTTTTATTTTAAATAAAAGTGTAGAAAAATATTTAATAGTCCAACAAATTATTTAATAAAAATAATATGAAGATTTTGTGTCTGAGTCTGATTTGTCTCCATAACACAATAATCTCCCACTTGAAGACAAATCAAACTCCACTCCATACCATCTCCCACTTGGAGACTGATCATAACACCATCGCCCCTACAACTCCCATTGGAAATAAGCACCTTGGACCCTGCTATTATATTTTAGTTAAATTCAACCTTGAAGGCAAATCGAAGCTAAAGAGGAGCTTAGCTTCTCCCTTGTCACCACCTTTGTAAACATATTTGAGTTGGATTTTCATCTGTTTGAATATTTTCCAGCCTTATCTATCCATCCTCCAACATCGATCGAATAAAATAATATCTCAGTTGTATGTGTTTTGTTTTTGAGTGCAAGGCAAAATTCTTTGCAAGATGTATAACACTCTGACTCTTCATAAACAAGTAACTTTTATCTTGATGTTTTCCCAACTCTTCCATGAAAATTTTCAGCCATATCATCTCTTTGTTACCTCTGTTGTAACTACATACTCTGCCTCTATGGTGGATAAAGAAACCACCTTTTACAACCGAGAAATCCAACTTATGCTTGTCCCACCAATTGTAAAAATATAGCCTATGGTACTTCACCTGGTATTAATGTCCCCTACCAAATCTAAGTCAACATAGCCTCTTAAATTAGTATTATAGCTCCCAAAACATAAACATTTATTGGATGTACCTCTCAAATACCTGAGAATCCATTTTATCACATTCCAATGCTCAACTCCAGGATTACTCATATACCTACTAGCAACTCCTATGATATGTGCAATATCTGGTCTCGTGCATACCATGGCATACATTAAACTTCCTACACTTGAAGCATATGGTACCTTGGACATAAATTTTTTTCCTCCTCTTGTGTCTTTGGACACATATCCTTAGTCAATTTGACATGACTAGGCAAAGGTGTGTTGACAACTTTTGCATTCTCCATATGAAATATTTGCAACACCTTATCAATATAATCAACTTGAGATAAAAACAATTTTCTATTTTTTCTATCTCTAGTAATCTTCATACCAAGGATTTGTTTTGTTTCCCCCAAATCATTCATAGCAAATGAATTTGCTAATTTTTGTTTTAACTCCCTTATGTGATCCATGTTAGACCCTATTACAAGCATATCATCAACATATAAATATAAAATAATGTAGCTATCATCATCTAGCCTCTTAAAATAAACACAATGGTCTGAATTACACCATCTATAGCCTTGCTTAGCCATAAAACTATCAAATTTAATATACCATTGTCGAGGTGCTTGCTTTGAACAAGCCATATAAAGTTTTTTTCAATATACACACCAACTTCTCCTTACCTTTGACCTTAAATCCCTATGGTTGTTCCATATATATTTCCTCTTCCAAATCACCATGGAGAAAGGCAGTTTTAAAATCTAGCTATTCCAAATGCAAATCTTTAACAACCACAATACTTAAAACAATATGAATAGAAGTCATTTTAACAATCGGAGAAAAAATTTCATCAAATTCAATGCACTTTTTGTGCAAATCCCTTTACAACTAACCTGGATTTAAATCTTTTCTTACCTCCATCTTCCTCTTTCAGCCTATAAACCCATTTGTTTGGTAAAGCTTTTTTACCTGCAAGTAAGTTGCATAATTCCCAAGTTTGATTTTTCAAAAAGGAGTTCATTTCTTCTTCCATTTCATGCTCCCACTGAACCTTGGCATCCACCTACATAGCCTCATCATAACATTATGGTTCACCAACATCAATTAATAAAATAGAATACAAAGAGGGTAAAAAATTCTGGAGGTCTACTTATCCTTTTTGATCGTCTAACATCCATTGGAGTTTGTGGTATTTGTTGTTTCTATTGTTGCAGAGCATGAGGAACCACTGGAACATCATTGTTTGGAATATCATCCAACACTACATAATCATTTTCTTTCTTCTCATGCTATTGCAATTGATCTTTGTACAACACCTTCTCATTTGATATGACATCCCTGGTTCTTATAATTTTTTTATTTTTAAAATCCCAAATTCTATAACCAAATTCATAAATACCATATCCAACAAATATACATTTTTTTGACTTAGCTTCAAGCTTGGTTCTATTTTCAAAATCTACATGTGTAAATGCTTCACAACTGAAGTTTTGGAGAAAAGAATAACTCACCTTCTTACCTATCCATGTTTCCTATGAAATACCACAACCTAAAGGATTAGAAGGACCTCTATTAATTAAATAAGCAACGGTATTAATAGCCTCTACCCACATGTCTAAATGCAGCCCAACATGCAATCTCATACTCCTTGCACACTCCATTATTATCCTACTCATGCACTTAACCACTCTATTTTCTACCTACAAATTCCATTAGAAGAACAATAAGCTTCAAACTCTTTACTTCAATACTCACCACCATTATTAGATATGATACGTTTTAAATTTTTACCTCTCATTCTCAACCAAGCTTCTCTAGTTTTTAAAAGTTTCAAATACATCAGATTTCTGCCTAAGCAAATAAATCCATACCTTCCTAGTTGTATCATCTATGAATGCAACATAATATCAAGAGCCATCGAGAGAAGATACTTGAGTTGGTCCCCATAAATCTGTATGCACAAGCTCCAACTTCGCATCTTTCTTTTGCTTCCCATCCTTGAGAAAACTAACTCTCTGTTGTTTTCCATACACACAACTTTCACATAAATCCATATTAACACATTTTAGACCTAGTAAAACATTCTTTGAATGAAGCACTTTCATACCTTTTGCACTCATATGCCCAAGTCTATTATGCCGCAACACTATTTTTGAACACACAACAACTATTCTTGAACATTGACTTTTCTTTGCAACAACTAAAGTAGAAGGAACATTATGACCTGTACAAAGATATAAGGTGCCTACTTTTACACATTTTTCTACCACTAAGGAACCTTTTGTAACCTTCCAATTTTTATCACTAAATGTAACAACACAACCTTCATCATCTAGTTGTCTTGCTGAAATTGAATTTTTGCTTAACCTTGGAATGTGCCGTACCTCTTGTAGTAGCCAATAATTCCAATTTTGTAACTTAATCTTGATTCTTCCCTTTCCAATAATCTGACAAGGTTTATTATCTCCCAAATAAACCAACCCAAAATCCCCTTGCACATAATCAAGAAAATAACTTCTATGGGGTGTAGCATGAAATGAAGCCCCTAAATCTAATAGCCAAGAATCATCAACATTGTCAAGGGAAATAATCAAAGCATCCTCATCAAATTTATTACTTACCACATTTTCCTCTTTACTACCTTTCTTTTTATTTCCTTTATTTTTCAAGACCAACAATCTTTTGTTAAATGACCCGGCTTACCACAGTACCAACAATCCCCTTCTTCTTTTTGGATTGAGACCTCTTGTCCTTCGATTTTCCTCGTGAATTCCCATGACCTCCAAAATTATTTCCTCTCTCCTTTGTTCTACCCTAATTTCTACATTCAAAACACTACCTGATGTGGATGAACCACCTAAGCTTTTCCTAGGAATTTCTTCATTGAAAATAACACCAACATCATCAAATTTTAGCATATTCGAACCAGAAATAGAATTACTAACTACCATTACCAAGCTATTCCATATTTCAAGCAAAGAACACAGAATCAAAAGAGCCCTAACTTCTTCAACAAAGTTTACATTTATAGAAGTTAATTGACTGGTAATCATATTAAATTTATTTAAATGATCAACAACTGACCCACCTTCTACCATTTTCTTATTAAATAAATTCCTCATAAGAAATACCTTATTCGAAGCGGGAGGCTTTTCATATAAATTTGCTAGGGTCTACATCAAATCTATCATTGTCTTTGTTATTTAAATATTAAATGCCATTGATTCTATCAGGCATAAACGAATACTGCCAAGTGCCTTTCTGTCCAAAATATCCCAATCCTCATCAGACATTATTGATGGTTTCTTGGATTTCCCTTCCAATGGTCACCATAAATATTTCTGATAGAGATATTCCTCCATCTACATCTTCCATAACTGACAGTTTTTCCCATTAAATTTTTCTACCTTCAATTTACCCTCGTTTGCCATTACCCCACTCAACTGTGAGACTCTCACTCAATCGTGAGACCTTCCTATAGAGGATAAATGAACACAACCTAATCTGATACTGCTTGTTAGGGATTAGAGGCAATAACTTATCAATTAAAATGCAAAAATTTGTGAAAACATAAAAAATTTATAAAACCCAAAAAAATGGACAGCAAAAGAACAACACAAAGATTTAACGTGGTTCACCCAAAGTCGGGCTACATCCACCAACAAGAGGGTCCAATATATTAAACTTCCAAAAAAGGACTTTACAAAGACATGCAACAACATCTGCAACTTGTAGTAACGTTTTAACACTAGTGTTTTCACACAACCTTTATTGTGGGTACTTGCGACACATACTACATTTTTCCAACCACAAAACTGTAAATTTCTGGTAATGTTTTTCACTTCCTACTGCCCTCAAAACTCTAATCTGAGTGTTAGAATATGTTCCGATGTATGTCCCATTAATTACAAATGAAGTGTGGCCATTGGTTTTGTCTCATGCACCCAATAACATGTTTTCTTTGGGCAGTTACAATAACTAAATGTAATTGTCTTTAATTTAATATTGTAACTGATTATTTCTAGCTTTTAATAATTGTTTGTAATTGTTATTTTTAATACAAGTGTAGCAAAATATTTAATTGTGAAGCAAATTATTTAATAAAAATAATATGAATATTTTGTGTTTGAGTTTGATTTGTCTCCATAACACAACATTTATGTTATTTCCTTTCATGCTAAATCATTCTAACAGATGAAGGGTTAACTGCATTGATGTGGATCTAAATATTTATGACGGTTTTGATATTTTAATGTACAATTGATTCAATCCCCTTCTCAGTTGTCTTGTGCATTCAACAATTGGTATCAAAGAAAGGTTCCTTGGAAGAAGGCTTAACTGCTTGAGGTAGATCTGAGATGGTGTACAAGAGAGATGCTCCTTTGTTTGATGGATTGGACTATGGATTTTGAAAGACAAGGATGGAAGGTTTCTTGGTATCACTTGGATTTAGAGTTTTGAATTCTATTGAGATTGGATATACTATGCCTACTAATGGTCTAAGTATTGATGATGAGATCAAGGCCTATGAGAATAATGGTAAAGCAAGGTGTGCTCTATTCAGTGGTCTTTCTAACACTGAACTTGTGAAAGTTATGAATTTGAAATCTGATAAAAATATTTGGACAAAGTTGGAAAGTATTTATGAAGGAGGTGATATGGTCAAGCAAGATAAGATGCAAAATCTAAAGCTAAGATGCAAAATCTAAAGATCACATTTGAGAACCTATAGATATCTGAAGATGAAAACATTACAAGCTACATGCAAAAGGTGGATGAAGTTGTTTATTCCATCAAAAGTCTTGGTGGAAAACTTGAAGAAGAAGTGGTAAAGAAGGTATTGATAACTCTTCCCAAATATTATAGGACCATAAATTTTATGCTATTGAGGATGTTGAAGATTTAAGAAAATATTCTAGAGATCAATTGTATGGTACTTTATCTTCTTTTGGAATAAGAGAATTTGGTCCAATGCAAAAGTTGAGACTACTTTTAAGGTTGGTAAATCAAAAAAGATTGAGGAATCAAATCAAGAGGATCTCTTGATGATGTTGAAGAAAACTTTGTGAGGAGAATGAAAAAGGGTACTGGTAAATACAAAGGTAATTTACCATTCAAATGTTTCAGTTATTGTAAGATAGGTCATTATTCTTCAAGATGTCCAAATAGAGATTTAAATGATAAAAACAAGAACACATGTAAAGCTATTAAGAAAATCTATTATGTTAGAGAAGATTCCAGTATATCCGATGATGAATCTGACTATGGGGATGATGAGGATAGTGAATGCTTGTTCATTGCTATGAAAGTTGAATCTAATTTTGCTAACTCTAAGAGACGTGTGAAGAAAAGTGTTATGAAAGCAAGTCACAATGCTATAGTGACTACTCTTCATGCTATAAAGGAGAAGAATGACTGGATTATTGATAGTGGATGCTCAAATCATATGACTGGTGAAAAAAGTAAGTTTGTTAGACTTGAGAAATATAAAGGAGGCTCCGTTAAGTTTGGATATGACAAATCTACTGGGATATGTGGAAAAGGTTCAATCAGTTTTGATGGAAAGAATAATATAGATGATGTTCTTTATGTTAAGGGTTTGAGACATAACCTCTTGAGTGTTGAACAAATGTGTAGAAAAGTCTATAATCTTATATTTTAGGATGATGGATGTGAGATTAGAAAAGGCTTTGTAATTTATGGTTGCTATTGGAAGGACAAATGGAAATATTTATCAACTTAAAGGTGTTGATGGTCATTGCTTTTTTACTCAAATTAATGAAAGTTGGCTATGGCATAGAAGGATGTGTCACATTAATTTTGATAGCCTAGTGAGGAGCAGTTTAGTTCAAGTTGTGAGAGATCTACCAAGGATTACAAATCCCATTAATGTTGTTTGCAAGGAATGCCAAATTGGGAAGAAAGCGAGAAGAAGTTTCAAAGTCAAAGGAAAATCTACTATTGGACTGTTGGAGCTGGTGCATATAGACCTTTTTGGTCCTACCAAAGTAAGGAGTCTTCAAGGTAACAGGTATTTCATGCTATTGATTGATGATTATTTTAGAATGACATGGGTTACTTTTCTCAAAGAAAAATTAGAAGCTCTAGATAAGTTTAAAGCATTCAAAGTTATGGTTGAGAATGAAATGGATATGAAAATCAAGTGTTTGAGGTTTGATAGAGATGGATAGTTCAACTTCAATGAGTTTAAAATTTTTTATGAGAATCATGGAATAAAGAGGCACTTGTCTATCTCTATGAATCCTTAGTAGAATGAAGTGGTTGA